>LIEC01011972.1:0-41386 GCA_001925005.1 Drosera capensis
ATCCATTTGATGAACTTTAAATCCTTGATATGTTGCATAGGCAAGGAACATTCTTATTGCTTCTAACCTTGCTACTGGTGCAAAGGTTTCATCAAAGTCAATTCCTTCTTCCTGTGAATATCCCTTAGCAACTAATCTAGCTTTGTTCCTGATGATTGTTCCATTTTCATCCGATTTGTTTCTAAACACCCATTTGCATCCTACAACTGGATAGTTTTTAGGTCTTGGTGTGAGGCACCATACCTCATTTCTTTTGAACTCATTCAGTTCTTCTTGCTTTGCATCTATCCAGTTTGGATTAATTAGTGCTTCATTTATTACCTTAGATTCCATTTTTGATATAAAACAGCTAGATAGACATTCTGCATTTGTTGCTCTTCTGGTCTGCACAGATGCATTTTTATCTCCTATTATGTTATCTTGTATGTGTGCTTTAATCCATCTTCCTTTGTCTTGTTCATTTGATTCTACTTGTTCTTGAGATTGTTCTTCTACCTCTGCTGCAGTGTCAATATGTGCAGACGATTCTTCCTTGTTTGCAGCTTTAATGCTCTTTTCTACAGCCTGTTCATTACATACACATTCCTCATCAAATACATCTGCATTTCTCAAGAATATTTGTTTTTCATCAAATTATACGTGTACTGATTCTTCAACAGTTTGTGTTCTTTTATTATATATCCTAAATGCTTTGCTGTTTGTTGAGTATCCTAAGAAGGTTGCCTCATCTGCCTTTGGGTCAAATTTCTGTAGGTAGTTCTTATCATTGTTATGTATATAGCAATTGCTTCCAAAGACATGAAAGTATTTGACACTTGGTGTTTTACCTTTCCACAATTCATATGGTGTTTTCTTATAGAGTTTATGGATTGTGCATCTATTTTGAATATAGTAGGCTGTGTTTACTGCTTCTGCCCAGAAGCTTTTAGATAAATTTGCCTCAGAAAGCATTGTTCTGGTTGCCTCTATCAATGTTCTATTCTTTCTTTCAGTCACACCATTTTGTTGTGGTGTTCTTGGTGCTGAGAAGTTGTGTTTAATTCCATGATCATTACATTAGATATCTATTTCTGTTTGATCAAATTCAGTGCCATGATCACTTTTGATTGTGATTACTTCTATTCCTTTTTCATTTTGAACTTGTCTAAGGTACCTTGTTAGTTGGTTGCATGTTTCACTTTTTTTATGTAAAAATATTACCCAGGTATATCTAGAGTAATCATCTAGTATAACTAGAGTGTATCATTTTTTACTTAGACTTTCCATCTCTACTGGACCAAACAGGTCCATATGTAGTAGTTCAAGAATCCTCGTTGATTTTGAAGAATTGAGAGGCTTAAAGCTTGTCCTCATTTGCTTTCCCTCTTGACATGGTCTGCATAACTTATCGTTTTTAAACTTTATTAGTGGAAGTCCTCTTACTAAGTTTTCTAAGGATAATCTTGCTATTGTTTTGAAGTTGAGATGAGCTAATCTTTTATGCCATATCTAATTTGTGTCTTCATCTTCTTTGGAGTAGAAACAGATGATTTGTTCTGATTGCGATGAATCAAAATCTACTGCATATATGTTTCCTTTTCTAGTTCCTAGCAGCTTTACTTCTTGTGTGATCTTATCCCTAACTTGACATGCATCACGGGTGAATGACACATCATAGTTTATATTACATAGCTGACTAATAGAAAGCAAGTTATGTTGTAAGCCTTTGACATAAGCAATATCTCTAAAGATTAGGGAACCTGTACCAAGGGTTCCATAACCTTTAGTTGTACCTACTTTTCCTCCACCAAATATGACGAGAGGTCCTCGTTCCTTTTTGAAGTCTTCAAGATTAGATTTATCTCCTGTCATGTGTCCTGAGCATCCACTATCCAGGTACCAAATGCCTTTTTGTTTTTCCTGCATTTAAAACATAAAGAGCTTGTATATGGTACCCACTCATTTGGGTCCTTATTGGTTAGTTTATGGAATCTACACTTGAATTATCTTCTTGTGTGTGTTCCAGCATTCAAATGACTTGTGGCCAATTATTCCACAAGTGAAGCAATAGACCTTTGGTCTTACTCTTCTAAGTGGTCTAATCCACTTGGTCTACTGCTCTCTACATGAGCATGTATATCTAGAGTATGGTTCTCTCCAAGTTGGTCTTGAGGGATTGTTCCATACTGAGTAGTTAGGCTTTTCTGCCTTCTGTTTTATGTAATACTTTTTCACAAGTGGTCTGCTCCAATTTTCTTGTGCAGTAGAGGTCTTACTTTGTAGTAGAGATCTCTTGAGAAAATTGCTCTTTGTTGTTGGTGCATTTTGGCTATTTCTGCTGTGTAAGGTTTGTGCAGTAGAGCCTTTGCTTTTGTGCACAATCCCTGCATTTTGAGTAATCTTAGCCTGCATAATTGCTGCTGTAGAGTTGTCCTTTTTTCTGAAGGATTGTTGTGGTGATTTGATTAACTCTCTTAGTGGTTACCTTATCATCTACATTGTTGTTCAACCAGTTTTTATATCCTAGCCCAGTTTTGTCATGGGAGGATTTTCCTCTGTTGATCAATTTTTGTAGATCAAAGGTTTTGCCGTTCCAGACATGCACCTAGTTTTGGAGCTCATTGTTTCTCACAGTGAGTGTCTCCACTACTGCATTGAGAAGTTTTATTTTCTCATTTGCTTCCTTCAGATTATTTTGAGCATCTGTAAGACTGCTCTTGATCTCATCATTTGAGTAGCACTTCTCTTCGAGAATTGCAATCTGCTTAAGGTTTTCTTTATTTACTTTTAGGAAAGAAATAAAGCTTTCAGAGGTTTCTTGAAGTGCTTCGTTTAGTTCCTTTATAGTGGCATCTGATTCAGAGAGATTGAATACCTGTTTGTGTTCTTCTTCTTTTGCCATAAGACACAGCTGAGCATTTGACAGAATGTCTTCATCATCGGAGTCTATGTCACTCCATGTTTTTGCTCCATATGCCTTGTCTCTTTCCTTTCTTCTAGAAGTCACTTTATTATGATCCTTCTTGAATTTCGGTGCAGATGAGTCTTGAGCTGCTCGTCTGCATTGAGCAACAAAGTGTCCTGGTTTGCCGTAGTTGTAGCAGACTTCTTTTTCAGCATCTTTGGTTTTTGAGGGAAAGTTCTGTTTGAAGTTTCTCTTCTTGAATAGCTTTTTGAACTTCTTTCTCATCAGTGCCAGTTCGTCTGATGGATCCTCTTCACTTGTAGATGAGGAGTCACTATTTTCCTCTTCTGCCATAGATCTCAACACCCTTTCGTGTGCCTTGAAAGCTAGTGGTTTTCTTCTTGCATCATCAATCTGCTTCTTTTGCTCAACTTCTAGATTGTAGGTGTGCAGCACCCCATACAGTTGAGCTAGAGTCATTTTTGTCAAATCCCTAGATTCTCTTATAGCAGTAGTTTTGGTATTCCAGATTTCCCCTAGTGATCTCACAAACTTTAGGTTGACTTCTTTGTTTTGAAAAGTCTTCCCCAAGGTATTGAGATTATTGATGAGGATATTGAATCTTTCGAAGAATGTAGTCAAGTTCTCATCAGATCTCATTGAGATCAGTTCGTATTGTTGGATTAATACGTCCTTTTTGTTTTCTCTGATCTCATTGGTTCCTTAATTTCTCATTAGTAGGCCATGCTTTATGTCTAGTCTTGGTGTGAACAACAATTTCAAACATGTTGTCATCCAGAGACTTGTATATTTGATTACGGGCTTTGCTTCCAACCATCTCTAGATCCCAGTCCTCTCTGGTCCAGAGGGATGTTGGTCGAGGTACTTCCCTTGTTGAGTCCTTTGGGTCTGGCATCATTGGGACATTTGACCCATTTAGAACCATGTCTTGCATTTTTTCATCAATAGAATTGAGATGTGCCAGCATCCGTAGTTTCCAGTGGTTGAATCTGTCAAGGGAGCACGTTGGAGGTTCTCCGCTGTTGGGGCATTTTGTAAACTTTGGTGGTGTCATTGCTAGATCTTATCTTCACACAGACAAACAATTAGTAACTTCTTTGCGTATATAATATGTGACCTTTTCTTTCCAATAACTGTTAAGTCTAGAAAGTCAGGCTCTGATACCAATTGTAGGGATTGAGTTTCAACCTAGAGGGGGGGGGGGTGAATAGGTTGTCTAAGACTTTAATGATCTTTTTGTGCGGAATAATGATCTTGTGTAGACTGGTGCAGTATGCAGACTACTCAGATAGTCTGCAGACTAGACTGTCTCGTCTGCACCTGAGATTTTTGACTCTTTTGAGTCTTTATCTCTATTTCGGGCGTGAGGATTTATCAGGACCAGTTCTAAAAACAATATAATCAAAAGCTGTAAATTGACAAAGAGTTCATACTGGTTCAGACACTTGATATCAAATGATAATCGAGAGCTTAGTCCAGTCTTCCCTTAGTGACTAGTGTAGTTAACCTAAGAGGGAAATATCACTATCTTCTTGTTTTTTTTTTTCTTTTAGCTTACATGAAGCTTCCTTTCACAAGTTTTCTAACTTGTATGAAGGACAAAGAACCTAGATCTTTGCACAGCTCTGAGTCTTGAGCTCTACTGCAAGAGTTGTTATTATGCAGACTAGTGATGCTTCTCTTTTCTGTATCTTTTGGATTTAGCTCTCTTGAGTATGCTTTCTGAATGTATATGGCTTTCCACGCTCATCTTTTTGATACTATTCAACAGTTTTCCTTCAATGAGCTTCAATGGTTCCTTTTTATATGGCTGAAGGAACGAACCTTTTTACAACGTACTATTTCTGGCAGTCCACTCATGTTCCCCATTATCTCGTTTCTTTTGTTGGCAGACCACTGATGTCTCCACTATCTCGTTTCTGATGATGGCAGTCCACTAACTCCAGAATTAGTGCCGTTGATACTTTAACTTGAATCTTCACTTGACTGACTTCAACCCTCTAACCCCACATTGGCAATCATCTATATTGCAATTCAGATTGCTGTATGATCTCGTCTGCACACAGTCTATGTTGTAATATCTCGTCTGCACATAGTCTCTGCTGCAACATCTCGTCTGCACAGTCTCTGATTCATTTTATGTCTTGCCATGTTGGTCCTGGTTTGCAACCTCAGTCTTTTGTTGTGAAGCCTTCATGTTCTTTCGTTGCTTGTCAATATACTAGTTGTTCATCCAAAGTTTTCGTAGTAGTATGCATTTGGTGGTCTGCACTATGCCTCTGCATCTATAAAGATAAACAATTAAAGTAAGCAAGAGACACAGTATTTATACTGGTTTAGACCTTTGTTATCAATTGAGAAACAAGAGCTTAGTCCAGTCTTCCCTTGGTGACCAGTGTAGTCAAGCCAAGAGGTGAGTATCACTCTCTTCTTGTTTCTAGGTTACAAGACAACTTCTTTTTACAAGTTAAACAACTTACAGAAAAGATAAAGACCCACGATCTTCGCACATATTCAGCAATCTGAATTCTGCTGCAAAGGGTGTTTTTCTGTAAACTAGTGTACCCTGCTTTACTGTGTTTCACGATTCAGCTCTCTTGAGTAATCTTTGAATGTTGATTACTTTGCACGCTTTCCTGTTAATCTTTATGCAACAACCTTAATCAACGAGCTTCGTCGGTTTCCATTTATAGGCCGAGAAAACACACCTAGTAGCATGGTACTATTTCTATCATAATACTTGGCCACTCGTGTCCCCCACCATCTTGTTTTTTATGCTGGCATTCCACTATCTCCAGAATTTGTATTGTTGCTGCTTTAACTCAAATCTTCGTTTGTTTGACTCCAGACCTCTGACCCCACCATCAGTAACCACCTCTGATGTATCGAGTCTGTTGTACCTTAGTCTGCATACTATACTGTGAGACCTCGTCTACACCAATCGCTGCTGCAACCTCGTCTGTACATAGATCTGTTGCACATTGATATATTCTGTGTTGGTCTTCGTCTGTAAGCTCAGTTCTAGATCATGAAGTTTTTGATTTTCTTTTGTTGCTCATCAATATCTTAGTTGTTTATCCAAAGTTCTTTGTAGTAGTATGCATCTGGGGGCTCTTCTGATCTTCATCATCTGTAGCCGTCTGCTCTCCAGCATCCAACCTAGACTACAACTACCTACTTGACTTCTATCATAAACACACTAACTATATTATGATTAATACATCTCATATTTATTACATTAATTTCTATATAATTGGAGGGATTGCACATTCCTATCAATCTCCATCTAAATTGATGCTAACAAAAAATCCTATGCAAAACAACAAGTTTACTATTTTTCTAACTGAGAAATTACATTGTTTTTCGTTTTACAAACCAAAAACATAAAGAAAGAAAAAGAAAGAAGAGTAGAGATATTTATACTTACCTTTGGTGCTTCTTTCCTTTATTGTGAATGTGCTTGTGAGATCTTTCTTCTGACTCTATGTGTCGTATGTATTCATCATGAGATTATGCTCCATGATGCTTGTGTCTTTTAGGAGACCTTTCCCTATCTCTGTCAGAGGAATGTCTCCTCTTGGTTGTAGAAGACTTTTCCCCCTGAGTCTTAGCTGTGGTCTTCTATTACTCTACTACAGGAGTTCTTTATGTCTCATCTGCAGTCTGCTTCTCCCCCTTTTTGTTTTCATTCAAGGTGGAGGTTAGAGCTTCAATGGCAGTCCGTATAGCTTCGAGTTCAGAGAATATGTTCTTCTGAACTACTTCCAGTTTGGTTTCCAGGAGTCCAAACTTGGTGCCATTGATGCGTATGGTTTCACCAAGTTGTTGTTGAGTGGTTTGCAGTGCCTTGTGTAGTTTCCTTAGATCAGCTTTATGTTGGCCTTTGAATTTGTTGAGATTTGAAGAGCTCAGTCTGTATTGTTGAAGGTTGAGAGTATTGGCTCTTTGCATTTGGTCTATGATCCCTGCTGTTAGCTTGTCAAGGGATGTTCCAATTTCCTCAAAGCCTTGAGTTGTGATTTCCCTTTCATGTTCAAACTCTTATGTTGTCATCTACAAGGTGTCAAGAAATTCATGAAGTGCTTCTTTGTTCCATTCACGTATGTTGTATAATTCTTGATCTAATCTACCCAGTCCATAGCATGTAGTGTCTTCTGAGGTAGAGGAGTGTATCTTTTCTACAGGTGGCCTTGGTTGCACTGAAATAATTTGTACATCATCATCAAATGCTTTCTTCATTGCCTTGACTACAGATGGAGGAGTTGTCTGAGTTTCAGAGGCATTACTACTTGGCTCAGTAGTGGAGAGGTTCTAGTCCTAAGCGGTCGAGCTCTTTCTTCTATAGTTCGTACTGTCTGCAGCACTGTGTCTATGACCTTTTCTGGGGAAGGTCTTATCTCTGTTGTTGTCGTGGTTGACCATACCTCAGCTGCAATAGATGGGCGACCGTCTGTAACTGTGGAGAGGTCCATTCCACTACTAGAGAATAGAATAATTACTGTAGTGGTTGCCTCCTCTGTAGTTGGCTTGATGATGAGTGACCTTGCAGTAGAGGTTGGCTGAGATAGTTTTGCTCTCTGTAGTTCATTGAGGTCTGCTTCTATTTGTCTTTTTTCATCATGTGAGTATCCTTGATTAACAAGCTCTTGCCTCAAGTGTGCTCGAGGTCCTTCCCTGACCTCTTGATAGTTCATTTGAGCTTCAAGGATAATGTTATGAAGATGCTTGTCTACTCCAGTCTTCAGAAATTCCAATGTCAAATTGGGATCATGAAGTGTAGCTAACTCAGGTGTCTTTGAGGATGATGGTCCAGCAATTGTCCTAGTCTGTACTAGGGAAGATTGTGCATCTACCTCCATATCAATTGGCCTTGCAATTGGAAGATCTGAGATTGTCTCCTCATCTGAGGTCTACATAATGAGCTTCCTCTTAATTTCCCTAAGCTTCTTTATCCTGATTGGTTGAGCCTTGTTGGCTTGCTGTCTTCTTGTCCTTGGCACTACTATATGGTGTGCATAGCTGACTTGGGAGATTGCTCGGTAAACTTTCTCCTAGTCTACACACCTACAGATGGTTGTGACTGCTCTACATAGGGACAATCTTCTTTGTCAACCCAATAGGCCGCTTGCCTATCTTTTTGACATCTATCTGCTTGGCCATCGTCCATAGCCTTCCCTCCTTATCAGAGAACTTCAACTTCTGTTTAAGAAAGATACTGATTATCCTTCCAAATAATGGTTGCTTTGATTACATAGCTTTGGCAAGCTGATGCATGAGTAATCCTGCCCGATTGACTTCGTACTTTGTGAGGATTGCACACATAATTTCTTCTTGATCAATGGTAATCTGATCTTTACTGAATTCTCATGAGAGAATAACCTTCTTGACGATATCAGCCAGCATTATGTGCTATTTTGATAAGAACTTCTTCATTGTTCTTATTCCTTCATTCCACTTATCTTTTGCAAGCATGGTATGCCTCCCCATTGTTACAATTTCAGGTGGAATTATCCTCTGCACTTCGTTTAAAAGGTTGAAAGACTGAGTAAAGTCATCAGCCTTGATGTAGATTGCAACCTTTGATGCAGTAGAGGTGTAGGAGATTAACTACAAGTTGTTTGTGACTTTGGCCTTGTTGATGAAATCAAGTACTTCTTCTTCATAGATTTTACTGGTTCGTTCACAGAAGTACTTGAGTCCGACTTCTTGAATTAGATCAACAACTTCCTTTACTTCATCTGATTCATTTTGTGATGTGTTGAAGTCGAACACCACACCAGTTTGAAGTTTGATCTTTCTTGATAGACTTGATTCATCAGATTTGGAGCTTTTCTTTGACATGTTTGATGGAGTGTTGGCCATTTTGCAGAGTGTTTGTTAGAGATCTTGAGTTTCAAAGGTGATTTTGAGAAAATTGAAAGCTAGGGTTTTCAGTTCTTGATTACAATAGGAGGTTTCGAGATGAGAGAGAGAGAGTTGGAGCGCTTTCGAGAGAGAGTATATGAGTGTAAAGTGATTTTCATTTAGAAAAATTTCTCCTTTTATAGTCTCTAAAAATATTACCGTTGTTAGAAGTTTCTAGTCGTTACACAGTATCAGCCAATTATTTTGACCATTGAGGAAAACAATTTTTGTAATGTTAATATTCTTTCCAAAAATTAATGCAGCAAAGCAATATTGCTTCTAGTCTGCATCCACGTATGTAGCAAACAGTAGAGAAATAATGCTAGTCTATATAAAATAATGGTAGTCTACATTCTACATCTGGAGTAGAGCAGTAAAGCATTTTGGTCAGTTTCACTGTTTTTAAATCAAGTATACCCAATTCTCCTCTAAATTGAATAAGCTTGTTCTCATTGAGAGGTTTTGTAAAAATGTCTGCTATTTGTTTTTCTGTTGAAATCTATTCCAATTTAATGTTATCTTTTTTCACATGATCTTTGATAAAGTGATATCTGATATCAATATGCTTGGTTCTAGAATGAAAATATGGATTTCTTGACATTGCCATTGCAGACGTGTTGTCACAAAATATAGAGGTTTCAGAGAGTATCATGCCATAGTCTGCAAGCTGTGATCTCATCCGTGCTATTTATACAACACAACTTCCTACAGCTATGTATTCTGCTTCTACAGTAGATGTTGACACAGTGGTCTCCTTCTTGCTGAACCAGGAAATCAATCTTGCGCCAATAAATTGACATGATCCACTTGTGCTTTTCCTGTCAACTCTATAACCTGTAAAGTTTGCATTTGAAAAATCTATCAGTGTAAAATCTGATTCCCTAGGATATCATACACTAAGGTTTGAAGTTCCTTTAAGATATCTCAGGATTCTCTTTACTGTAGTGTAGTGGGATTCCTTGGGATCAGATTGATACCTTGCACAAACATAGACTGCATAATAAATGTCTGGTCTGCTTGTAGTAAGGTATAGTAATGATCCTATTACTCCTCTATACATGGTTTGATTTTTCTCTATATCAGGTCTATTGCATCGTTTTATTGAGCTTGCGTAGTATAGCAAACTGTTTCCCCTTGAATTTTCTGAAGTTGGAAGTGTGGATTCTTTGATTGTGAAGATTCACTCATCTGTTTTGCTTCATTTGATCAATGACTTCGGCTGATTTCTGAGCTCCTTTTCTGCTGCAAGGTCTGCTGTAATTGGCTCCAAAGTTTCTAGGAGATCATGAAAGGCAGTCCTGATCCATGAGTGCATTCCATAGATCTCTTGATCAAGCTGGCGTAGTCTGCACTGTTTTGTGTCTTCTGATTTGGAATAGGGGATTCTTACCCCTTGTTGATGTGGTTGGACAGAGAGGATTTGAACTTCATGTTCCTCAAATGCTTTCTTGAAGTCTTTGATTGCTGTTGGAGTCATCTTGGTAACGGAGGTATCATTGTATATTGGTCCAGGACTGCAGAGGGCACTTGTGGTTCCATTTGAGCTAACCCAAATATAGATGGTGGAGTAAAGACTATGTGTTCAATATCTCTAGATGGAGTTGCTTGTTGTTCCTCTACTGCAACCAAATTGAAGTCGTTTGCATCTGGTGGCTTGGCTGTAGGAACAATGAACTTGTCTGCATTTGTTGGGGCTTCGATGGATGTGACCTCAGCTGCAGGTGAGTCTTCTTCAATATCAGAAAATTCTTATATTTGTTGTTGAGTGGCTTTCACCTCATCTACATGCTCATCAACTGTCTCTTTTGCTGCAAAAGCAATGATAAATGGTGTTTCTGCAACAGATTCGTCACTTGAGAGCTCATCATGACCTTCTTCTTCAATTGGGAGTGCTACTGGTTTCGCTTGGGTGACAACTGGAGAAGCATCTCCTTTAGCAGTAGATGTCTCAACTACAACGTCGTTGCCTGCAACGTCCTCGTCTGCAGGAGTTTCTTCAGGTTGCTCAGCTGCAGTCGACTACATTTGAACACCTTCAGCAGCTACTTGATCGATGATGTCATCTTTATCATCATAAGGGTCTTGTTGAGGTTGGTCACCTTCATTATCATTGCCATCATCACCTACTGGTTTATGTTCTCCCAGGTCAGGTCGAGAGAGGTATTCTTAGACCTCCTCGGTGGCAGCTTTGATGTGATTTTCCAGAATCCTCTTGAGTTTTCCTTCAATCTCTGGAGTGTTGACAAACTCAACGTGCCTAAGGAGGGTATGTCTGAGCCTTTTGGTCTTCAGTGTGGAGTCGTTGGACTCAAGAGCTCCATTGATCAGGAAGTGATGTTCCTTAGGTCTTGTTGACCTACTTACTTCCTTCTTTTGGAGTTCAACCAGTTGATGAATCACCCTTTCCATCATTCAAGTTATGTCACCAATCAATGTTCGGGATTGGTCTGGATTGATCTAGTATAGTGTTTTGGGTCCTTGGGGAATCAGCTTTGGTCTTGCAGATCATCTAGTTCTCCTTGTAGTCCTTGCTGGTTGTTTTGGAGTTGGTGTTGGTGTTGGTGTTGTTCTTGGCCTTGGTAGGTAGATTGTGTTGTGACACGAACTCCTGAATCAATTTATCGCTTTGAATCTTCTTCTTTATCTTGGCTTGAGTCCTTTCTGTAAGCAGTTGGGTATCTATGACTTTCTACTGTAGTAGGTTTGCCTCGACTGCCTTGACCGTCTACATAACAGATTCAATCTTCTCAGGAAAGGGCTTTTCCTGAGTTGTGGATGTTTTTGTTGTCCATACGACAGTTGCAGTGGTCGGTTGGTCATCTGCAATTGGTGAAGTTTCCATTCTACTGTCTAAGAAAGGAACAATAGTTGTTGTCGTTGTTGGCTCTCCTGCAAGAGGTGTGATTGTGAGAGGTAACTGAGGTTGGTTCCATCTGTAGAGCTGACATCTTGGGCTCGATTTCTTTTATCTCTGCGTGTGTATATCCTTCTGTAGCGAGTTTTTGTCTGAACTCAGCTCGAGGTCCTTCTCTTATCTCTTGAAAGCTCACTTGAGCTTCCAAGATCAGGTTCTTCAGGTCTTCATCTGCTCTTGCCTTCAGGAACTGAATTACCATATTCGCATCATGAAAGGCGGCAATTTCAGGTATTTTGGTGGAATTCTTGATGAAGAGCGCTCAGTTATCAGCACAGTCTGCACTATTGCAGAGTGATCAATGACTTTCTCAGTCTGCACAATTACAGACTGCGTTTCTTCTTTATTGAATCTGATTTGATCTACAGCTGGTTTGTTAGATATGGTTTCCTCGTCGGAGCTATGCACAATGATTTTCCTCCTTGTTACTCTTGGTTTCTTTAACTTCTGTTGAGCTGGCATCTTTTTGATTTGCTTTTTTGCAGACCGCGTCTTTCCAGTAGTAGTCTGCACTACCACAGGCTTTTGTGACTGGTCTGTAGTCCTTTTCCAAGTGGGAGGTTTTCCTATCTTCTTGACGTTTATCTACTTGGATTGATTCCATGGTCTTCCTTCCTTTTCGGAGAGCTTCAGCTTCTGTTTGAGATGGATGGTGATTATCCTTCCGAATAGTGGTACTCTGGCCTTCACCGATCTAGCAAGTTGATACATGAGTAAACTGGCCCAGTTTACTCATTGTTTTTGTAAGGATTGCACACAAAAGAACAATGAAGAGTGCTCTTTCGATAAGAACCTCTTCATAGTTCTTACCCCCTCATTCCATCTTTCTTGGCTGAGCATTGCTTGCCTTCCCAGCTTGACAACTTCTGGTGGAATGATTCTTGAATCTTAATTTGGAAGATTGAAGTATTGTGCAAGGTCGTGAGAGTTCACCTGGATGGTTATTCATCTTGCAGTAGAGGTATAAGTAATTTACTGCAGACTGTGTACAACTTGCCCCTTCTTGATAAAGTCCAGAACTTCATCATCATAAATTGTTCTTGTACGTTCACACAGAGACTGGAGTCCTGCCTCTTCGATCAAGTCAGCCATGTCTCTGACTTCTTCTTGCTCGTCCCGAATTGAATTGAATTGTAGGAGAGGTAGAGACGATAGTCTGCTTTTTGCTGAACCATGATATTAACCTTGCTCCAATGAATTGACATGATCCAATTGTGCTCTTCCTGTCAACTGTACATCTTGCAAATCTTCATCTGACTAGCCTATCAGTGTAAAATCTGATTCCCTAGGATACCATACACCAGGATTTGGAGTTCCTCTGAGATATCTTAGGATTCTCTTTAGTGCAGTGTAGTGAAATTCCTTGGGATCAGATTGATGTCTTGCACACACATAGACTACATATTGAATGTCTGGTCTGCTTGTAGTAAGGTATAATAATGATCCTATTATTCCTATATATATTGTTTGATTTATTTTCTTTCTAACTTCATCTTTTTCTATCTTAATTGATGTACTCATTGGGGTTTTCATATGACTAGCATTATCCAATCCATACTTTTTAATTGTGTTCTTTAAGTAGTTGGATTGATTTAAGGAAATTCCACTTTTTAGTTGTTGTACTTGCAGTCCTAGGAAGTATTTTAGTTCTCCCATTAAGCTCATTTGAAATTTAGATTTTATTAGTTCTACAAATCTTTCATAAAGCTTATCATTAGTGCAACCAAATATAATATCATCAACATAGATTTGCACTAACAATATGTGTTCCTTGTGCTTCTTTAAGAAAAGAGTGGTATCCACCTTACCTCTTTCAAATTTATTCTCACAGAGAAAAGTTGACAGAGGTTCATACCATGCCCTAGGTGCTTGTTTTAGCCCATATAATGCCTTATCTAGCCTATATACATGCTGTGGATATTCATAGTCTTCAAAGCCAGGAGGTTGTTCAACATAAACTTCCTCTTGCAGCTTTCCATTCAGGAATGCACTTTTTATGTCCATTTGATAGGGTTTAAATCCTTGGTATGCTACATAGGCAAGGAACATTCTTATGGCTTCTAATCATGCTACAGATGCAAAGGTTTCATCAAAATCAATTCCTTCTTCTTGTGAGTATCCCTTAGCAACTAATCTAGCCTGGTTTCTAATGACTGTTCCATTTTCATCAGATTTGTTTCTAAACACCCATTTGCATCCTACAACTGGATAGTTTTTGGGTATTGGTGTGAGATACCATACCTTATTTCTTTCGAACTCATTTAGTTCTTCTTGCATGGCATCCACCCAGTTTGGATCATTTAGAGGTTCTTTTATTACATTAGGTTCCATTTCGGATATGAAACAGCTAGACAGGCATTCTGTATTTGTTGCTCTCCTAGTCTTCACAGATGCATTCTTATCTCTTATTATATCATCCTGTGTATGTGCCTTAATCCATCTTCCTTTATCATGTTCATTTGATTCTAATTATTGTTGAGATTGTTCTTCTTCCTTTATTGTAGTGTCATTTTGTGCAGACGACTCTTCCTTGTGTTCAGTATTAATGGCCTCTTCTATAGTCTGTTCATTGCATGAACATTCCTCATCAAATCGTTTGCATCTCTTAAGAATGTTTCTTTTTCATCAAACGGTACATGAACTGACTCCTCAACAGCCTGTGTTCTCTTATTGTACACTCTAAATGCCTTGTTGTTTGTTGAGTATCCTAAGAAGGTTGCCTCATCTACCTTAGGATAAAATTTCTGTAAATAGTTTTTATCATTGTTGTGTATATAACAAATGCATCCAAATGCATGAAAGTATCTAACACTTGGTGTTTTTTCTTTTCCATAATTCATAGGGGGTTTTCTTATAAAGCTTGTGAATTGTGCACCTATTTTGAATATAGCAAGCTGGGATTACTACTTCTGCCGAGAAGGTTTTGGATAAGTTTGCATCAGCAAGCATTGTTCTAGTTGGCTCTATAAGTGTTCTATTCTTTCTCTCAGCCACACCATTTTGTTGGGGTGTTCTTGGTGCTGAGAAGATATGTTTAATTCCATGATCATTGCAGTAGATATCTATTCCTGTCTGATCAAACTCAGTACCATGATTACTTTTAATTATGATTACTTCTTTTCCTTTTTCATTTTGAATTTGTCTAAGGAACCTTGTCAATAGACTACATGTTTCACTCTTTTTATGTAAGAATATTACCCAAAGAGTAATCATCTACTATAAATAGAGTATATCTTTTTCTGCTTAAGCTTTCCATCTCAACTGGACCAAAGAGATCCATATGTAGTAGTTCAAGAATCGTAGTTGATTCTAAGGAGTTTAAATATTTAAAGCTTGTCCTAGTGTGCTTTCCTCCCTGATATGGTCTGCACAATTTGTCCTTTTTAAATTTTATTTGTGGCAGTTCTCTTACTAGGTTCTCTTAGGATAATCTTGCTATAGTTTTGAGGTTAAGATGAGCTAATCTTTTATGCCATAACCAATTTCCATCCTCAGCTTCTTTAGTGTAGAAACAAGTAATTTGTTCTGATTGTGATGAATCAAAGTCTACTGCATATATGTTTTCTTTTCCAATTCCTAGTAATTTGACTTCTTGTGTGATCATATCTTTTACTTGGCATGTATCCTGAGTAAATGACACATCATATTTCTTATCACACAGCTAACTAATAGATAGCATATTAT
Organism: Drosera capensis; assembly: GCA_001925005.1. Lineage (NCBI taxonomy): Eukaryota > Viridiplantae > Streptophyta > Magnoliopsida > Caryophyllales > Droseraceae > Drosera > Drosera capensis. The sequence continues at coordinate 15,408 of LIEC01011972.1, forward strand.
GTTCTAAGCCCTTGACATAAGCAACATCTTTAAAGATTAAAGAACCTGTACCAAGGGTTCAATAACCTTTAGTTGTACCTGCCTCTCCTCCTCCAAATATGACGAGAAATCCTTGTTCTTTTTTGAAATCTTCAAGGTTGGATTTGTCTCCTGTCATGTATCCTGAGCATCCATTGTCCAAGTACCATATCCCCTTTTGCTTTTCCTGTAATGAAAACATGAAGAGCTTGTACATGGTACCCACTCATTTGGGTCCTTATTGGTTGTTTTTGGAATCCACACTTGAATTATCTTCTTGTGAGAGTTCCAGCATTCAAATGATTTGTGGCCAATCTTGCCACAGGTAATGCAGTAGACCTTTGGTCTTATGCTTCTTAGTGGCCTGCTCCACTTGGTCTGCTGCTCTTGACATGAGCATGTGTGTCTCGAATATGGTTTTCTCCAAGTTAATTTTGAGGAGTTTTTCTATACAGAGTAGTTAGGTATATGTTGAGCTTTATAGGGCCTTTCTCTAAATTCCCTCTTAGAGTTTCTTGCCTTCCGCTTCTCACTATATTTATCATACGCATGTATGGGTAGTCTGCTCCAATTCCTTTGAGACTGAGCAATAGATATCTTACTCTACAGTAAAGATCTCTTGAGAATATTGTTCTTTCTTAGTATTGTTGTGCAGCTAAGCTTTTACTGCTGTGCATAGTTTGTGCAGTAGAGAATTAGCTCTTATGGAGATATCCTGTAGTATAGGCTTTCTTCGTCTGCACCCCTACTGCAGTAGAGGTGTTCTTTTTCTGCAGGAATTTTATAATGGTCTGCTCATCTTTCTTGGTAATGACCTTTTTATCTGTATTGATGTTCAACCATTCATTGTATCCTAACCCAGTTTTATCATGGGAGGATTGAGATGTGTTGATCAGTTTTTGCATATCTAATGACTTGCCATTCCAGGCATCTACCTGCTTTTGAAGCTCAGTGTTTCTTATAGTAAGTGTTTCCACTACTGCATTGAAAAGACTCACTTTTTCATTTGCGTCCTTCTGATTATCTTGAGGATTGATTAGATTATTATTAGTCTCTTCATTTAAATTGTATTTCTCCTTGAGAGTTGCAATTTGCTTAAGATTTTCTTTATTTTCTTTTAAAAGAGAAATAAAGCTTTCAGAGGTTTCTTCAAGTGCTTCCTTCAATTCCTCTACAGCGACCTTTGAATCAAAGAGATTAAATACCTTCTTTTGTTCTTCTTCTTTTTCCATGAGACATAGCTGAGCATTTGACATGATATCTTCATCATCAGAGTCTGTATCGTTTCTTTGCTACATATGCCTTGCCTCTTTCCTTTTTCCCAGGTGTGACTTTGTTGTGGTCCTTCTTGAGCTTTGGTGTAGACGAGTCTTGGATTGGTCGTCTGTATTGAGCTACAAAGTGTCTTGGTTTGCCACAGTTATAGCACACTTTCTTGTCTACATCTTTGTTTTTCGATGGAAAGTTCTTTTTGAAGGTTCTCTTTTTGAATAGCTTCTTGAACTTTTTCCCCATTAATGCCAGTTCTTTTGATAGATCTTCTTCACTTACAGACGAGGTGTCACTGTTTTTCTCTTCTGCCATGGATTTCAAAACTCTCTCTTGAGCTTTGAAAGCCAAGGTTTTCTTTCTAGCATTATCAATCTGCTTCTTCTGCTCAACTTCAAGATTTTAAGTATGCAGAACACCATACAGAGTGGCCAGGGACATCTTTGTTAGATCTCTAGATTCTCTTATAGCAGTTGTCTTTGTGTTCCAGATTTCACCAAGAGATCTCACAAACTTTAGGTTGACTTCCGAAAGTCTTGCCTAAGGTTTTGAGATTTTTGATGAGAATATTTAATCTTTCAAAAAAGGTGATCAGATCTTCATCAGACCTCATTGAGACTAGTTCGTATTGTTGTATCAATACATCCTTCTTATTCTCCCTGATCTCATTGGTTCCTTCGTTTCTTAGCATTAGAGCCTCCTATGCTTCATTTGCTCTCTTGGTATGAACCACAATTTCGAACATGTTGTCATCTAGGGATTTGAATATTAGATTTAGAGCTTTTCTCCCAACCATCTCTAGATCCCAATCTTCTTTGGACCAGAGGGATTTTGGTCGTTGTACTTCTCTTGTTGAGTCCTTTGGATCTGGCATCATTGGAACATTTGGTACATCCAAGACAATGTCTTGCATCCTTTCATCGATTGAGTTGAGATGTGCAAGCATTCTTAGCTTCTAGTGGTTGTTCTTGTCGAAAGAGCAAGTTGGAGGTTCTCCACTATTAGGACACTTGGGAAACTTTGGTGGTGCCATTGTTGATAGTAGTCTTCACACAAACAAACTATTAGTAACTTCTTTGCGAGTATAATATGTGACATTTTCTTTCCAATAACCGTTAAGTCTAGAAAGTCAGGCTTTGATACCAATTGTAAGGTTCGAGTTTCAACCTAAAAGGGGGAGGGGGTGGGTGGGTGAATAGGTTGTATAAGACTTTAATGGTCTTTTTTTTTTGCGGAATACTAATTTTGTGCAGAGTATTACGCTATGGAGACTACTCAGGTAATCTGCAGATAACAATTGATAGTTTGCAGTAGAGATTGGTAACTCTTTGAGTTTATCCCTTTTTGGCTGTAATGATTTATTAGAAGCAATTCTAAATATCAATGTAATGAAAGAATAAATAGATATAGTATTTATACTGGTTCAGACACTCGATATCAAATGATGATCGAGAGCTTAGTCCAGTCTTCCCTTGGTGACCAGTGTAGTCAAGCCAAGAGATGGGTATCATTATCTCCTTGTTTGAGCTTACAAGAAACTTTCTTTTTTCAAGTTATCTAACTTGTATGAAAGACAAGGAACCTAGATGCTTTGCTCAAATCCAACCTCTGGACTTTGCTGCAAGACTTTGTTCTTCTGCAGACTAGTGACACTTTCAACGTATCTTCACGATTTAGCTTTCTTGAGTAATCTCTGAATTGCCAGATTGCTTTGCACTCTTTGCTTTTCAATCCACGTTTTTCAGCAGCAATCAATAAGCCTCACCGGTTCCCTTTTAAAGGCTCAAGGAACGAACCTCAAAGCAGACAACGCACTGTTTCTGGAATGACACTTTGCCTGTAGTGTTCCCCACCATCTCATCCCTGATACTGGCAGTCCATTATCCCCAGAATTTGTGTCGTTGCTACTTTAACTCAAATCCTCGCTTGAATGACTTCAAACCTCTAACCCCAGCCTAGCAATCACCTCTGCTACAATCCAGTCTGCTGCAATTTTTGGTCTGCACCCAGTCTCTATTTCAACCCTAGTCTACATCCCGTACTACAACCCTAGTCTGTACTCAGATCTGACTCAGTTCAGGCCTTTCCCTGTTGGTCCTCGTCTGCAAGCTCAGTCCTTCATCCTGAAGCCTTTGAGTTCTTTTGTTTCTTATCAATGTACTAGCTGTTAATCCAAATCCGTTGTAGTAGTCTACATCTGATGGCGTGCATGATCCTTATACATCTGCAACCGTCTGCTCATTGGCATCTGACCTAGACTGTAGCTACCTACTTGACTTCTAGCCTAAACACACTAACTACATTATAACTAATACATCTAAGTTTTGTTACATCAATTTCTATACCAATGGAGGGATTTCACATTCCTATCAAAACTCATTTGAAATTTAGATTTCATTAGTTTTACAAATCGTTCACAAAGTTTATTGTTTGTGCAACCAAATATAATATCATAAACATAGATTTGCACTAACAATATATCTTCCTTATTCTTTTTACGAAACAGAGTGGTATCTACTTTACCTCTTTCAAATTTATTTTCACATAGAAATATTGAGAGGGTTTCATACCATGCTCTTGGTGCTTGTTTTAATCCATATAAAGGTTTGTCTAACCTATATACATATCTTAGATATTTAGAGTCTTCAAAACCAGGAGGTTGTTCAACATAAACTTCCTCTTGCAGCTTTCCATTTAGAAACACACTTTTAACATCCATTTCATAGACTTTGAAACCTTGATATGCAACATAGACAAGGAATATTCTTATGGCTTCTAATCTTGTGAGTATCCCTTAGCAACTAATCTAGCCTTGTTTCTGACGACTATTCCATTTTTATCAGATTTGTTTCTAAATACCCATTTGTAGCCTATAACTGGATAGTTTTTTGGTCTTGGTGTTAGATACCATACCCCATTTGCTTAGAACTCATTTAGTTCTTCTTGCATAGCATCTAACCAGTTTGGTCACTTAGAGCTTCACTTATTATCTTTAGTTCTATCTCTGATATAAAGCAAGCAGATAGGAATTCTATATTTGTTGCTCTTCTAGTATGCACAGGTGCATTCTTATCTCCTATTATTTTATCCTGTGTATGTGCCTTAATCCATCTTATTTTATCTTGTTCATTAGTTTCCAATTGTTTTTGAGTTAGTTCTTCAGTTTCTGCTGCAGTGTCATTGTGTGTAGACAACTCTTCCTTTTGTGCAACTTTAATGATCTCTTCTGCACCGTGTTCATTACATGTATATTCCTCATCAAATACATTTGTATTTCATATGAATATTTCTGATTCATCAAATGATACATGAACTGACTCCTCAACTACTTATGTTCTTTTATTGTATACTCTAAAGGCTTTGCTGTTTGTAGAATACCCTAAGAAAGTTCCCTTATCTGTCTTAGGATCAAATTTCTATAAGTAGCTTTTATCATTATTGTGTATGTAGCATATGCATCCAAAAGCATGAAAGTATTTGACATTTGGTGTCTTTCCTTTCCACAATTCATAGCGGGTCTTCTTACAAAGCTTGTGAATTGTGCATCTATTCTAAATATAGCAAGCTGTATTGACTGTTTCTGCCTAGAAGCTTTTGGATAAGTTTGCATCAGAGAGCATTGTCCAAGTTGCCTCTATGAGTGTTTTATTTTTCCTCTCAGCCACACCATTTTATTGAGGTGTTCTAGATGCTGTGAAGTTATGTTTAATTCCATGATCACTGCAGTAGACATCTATTCCTGTTTGATCAAATTCAGTGCCATGATCACTTTTAATTGTGAGGTTCTATTTCTTTTTCATTTTGAATCTGTCTAAGAAACCTTGTCAGTAGACTACAAGTTTAACTCTTTTTAATTTGACTTCTTGTGTGATTTTATCCTTTACTTGACATGTATCATAAGTGAATGATACATCATAATTTTTATCACACAGTTGTCTAATAGATAGCATGTTATGTTCTAAGCCTTTAACATAAGCAACATCTCTAAAGATTACGGAACCTGAACCAAGGGTTCAATAACCTTTAGTTGTACATACCTTTCCTCCTCCAAATATGACAAGAGGTCCTTGTTCCTTTCTGTAATTTTCAAGGATGGATTTATTCCCTGTCATATGTCCTGAGCATCCACTGTCCAGATACCATATGCCTTTAAGTTTTTCCTGCATTGAAAACATAGAGAGCTTGTATATAGTACCAACTTGTATGGGTCCTCATTGATTAACTTTTGGAACACACACTTGAATTATCTTTCACTACTGCATTGAGAAGTTTCATCGTTTCATTTGCTTCTTTCATTTCATCTTGAGCATAGATTATACTATCATTAGTCTTGTCATCTATTAAATTGCATTTCTCTTTGAGAATTGCGATCTTCTTATGATTGGCATTATTTTTCTTTAAAAAGGAAATAAATTTCTGAGAGGTTTCTTGAAGTGTTTCCTTCTATTCCTCTTTGGTGGCATCTGAATTTGAAAGATCAAATAGCTCACGCCGTTCATCTTCTCTGGCCATGAGACATAGCTGAGCATTTGATATGATATCTTCATCATCAGAGTTTGTGTCACTCCACGTCTTTGCCACATAACCTTTGCCTCTTTCTTTTCTTCCAGAGGTACCTTTGTTGTTGTCATTCTTGAATTTAGGTACAGACGACTCTTGTGTTGGTCGTCTGCATTATGCAGCAAAGTGCCCTAGTCTGCCACAGTTGTAGTAGACTTCCTTTTCTGCTTCCTCTATTTTTTAGGCGAAGTTCTTTTTGAAATTCCTTTTCTTGAATAGCTTCTTGAACTTGTTTCCCATCAATACTAGTTCTTTAGACAGATCTTGTTCACTTGCAGGCGAGGTATCACTGGTCTCCTCTTCTGCCATGGATTTTAGAACTCTCTCTTGAGCTTTGAAGGCCAAGGTCTTCTTTATTGCATCATCAATTTGTTTCTTTTGCTCAACCTCAAGATTGTATGTATGCAATACACCATACAGTTGAGCCAAGGACATCTTTGTTATATCTCTGGATTCCCTTATGGCTGTGGTCTTTGTACTTCAGATTTCACCAATAGATCTCACAAACTTTAGATTGACTTGCTTGGTTTCGAAAGTCTTTCCTATGTTTTGAGATTGTTGATGAGAACATTGAACCTTTCATAGAAGGTAGTCAGATTCTCATCAGATCTCATTGAGACCAATTCATATTGTTGCATTAGGACATCCTTCTTGTTTTCGCTTATTTCCTTGGTTCCCTCATTCCTTAGCAGTAGAGCCTATCATGCTTCCTTTGCAGTGGTGGTATACATCACTATTTCAAATATATTGTCATCAAGAGATTTGAATATTTGATTTATAGTTTTTCTATTAACCATCTCGAGATCCTAGTCCTCTCTTGACCAAAGGGATTTCGATCTTTGCATTTCTTTCGTTGAATCCTGGATCTGGCATCATTGATATATGAGACCCATCCAAGTCGATGTCTTGCATTCTTTCATCTATTGAATTGAGATGTGCAAGAATCCGTAGTTTCCAATGGTTGAGCTTGTCGAAAGAGCATGTTAGAGGTTCTCCACTGCTGGACATTTGAGAAACTTTGGTGGAGCCATAGTTCTTCACAAAAACAAACAGTTTGTAATTTCTTTGTAAAAAAGATAATGACCTTTACTTTCCACAAACTGTTATGTCTGGAAAGTTAAGCTCTGATACCAATTATAAGGTCCAAGATATAACCTAGAGGGGAAAAGGAAGGGTGAATAGGTTAATTCGAGTTTTAACAATTTTATACAGCGGATTATAAATTTACAAACCACTGTTCTACATAGACAACCCAAGTAGTCTGCAGTTAACACTTCAAGGTCTACTACAGAGACTCCAACTCTTGGAATTTGTCTCTGTTTGGTTATGAAGGTTGATTTCTAACAATTGTAAATATTAAACAATTAAAGTAAGTAAGAGACACAGTATTTATACTAATTTAGACACTTGTTATCAATTGATAAACAAGACCTTAGTCCAGTTTTCCCTTGGTGACCAGTGTAGTCAAGCCAAGAGGTGAGTATCACTATCTTCTTGTTTCTAGCTTACACGACAACTTCTTTTTACAAGCTAAACAACTTACAGAAAAGATAAAGACCCACGATCTTCGCACATATTCAGCAATCTGAATTCTGCTGCAAAGGGTGTTTTTCTGTAGACTAGTGTACCCTGCTTTACTGTGTTTCACGATTAAGCTCTCTTGAATAATCTTTGAATGTTGATTACTTTGCACGCTTTCCTGTTAATCTTTATGCAACAACCTTAATCAAATAGTTTCGTCGGTTTCCTTTTATAGGCCGAGGAAACAAACCTAGTAGCATGGTACTATTTCTGTCATAATACTTGGCCACTCGTGTCCCCCACCATCTTGTTTTTGATGCTGGCATTCCACTATCTCCAGAATTTGTATTGTCGCAACTTTAACTCAAATCTTCATTTGTTTGACTCTAGACCTCTGACCCCACCATCAGCAACCACCTTTGATGTACCCAGTCTGCTGTTCCTTAGTCTGCATACTATACTGTGAGACCTCGTCTTCAACAATCGCTGCTCCAACCACATTTGTACATAGATCTGTTGCACATTGATACATTCTATGTTGGTCCTCGTCTGTAAGCTCAGTTCTAGATCATGAAGACTTTGATGTTGTTTTGTTGCACATCAATGTCTTAGTTGTTTATCCAAAGTTCTTTGTAGTAGTCTGCATCTGGTGGCTCATCTGATCTTTATCATCTACAGCCGTATGCTCTCCAGCATCCAACCTAGACAGTAACTACCTACTTGACTTCTAGCCTAAACACACTAACTACATTATGATTAATACATCTCAGATTTGTTACATCAATTTCTATACAATTAGAAGGATTGCATATTCCTATCAAAGAGGCTAACACAACATTAAAACACTTAAAACTAATTAAAAGTGCTAAAAACAAATAATACAACCTCAAAAAAATTAAAAATACAAGAATCTATCAAAATAGTTTCAAAACACTAAAAAACAAATGAAAAATACTAATAAACACCATAAAAAAAATCAAAACATTTGAAAAAGCATTAATCCATCAAAGTAGGAGCCTAAAACACTTCAAAGATTGTAAACCACATGAAAATGCAAGAATCTATCTAAAGTTCCTTGAAATTAGCTTAAAACACTCAAAAACACATGAATGTATAAAAACATCATAAAACAATCTCAAATAACTTGAAAACCCAAGAATCTATGAAAAGAGGCTTGACATGACCTAAAACACATGAAAAGGCTAAAAACACTATAAAACAACTTGAAAAGTTTTATAAACATTGTAAAACAGCCTCAACTAACTTGAAAATATAAGAATCTATCAAAAGAACCTTGAAATGACTTTCAAACCATCAAAAACACATGAAGAGGCTAAAAACACCAGAAAATAAGGACATATAACTTGAAAACGCAAGAAACAATGAAAACAGCATTGAAATGATCATAAAACACTAAAAAACACATGAAAATTTTTAATAAACATCATGAAACAAAATCAAATCTCTTCAAAATACGAGAATCTATCAAAACCACCATAAAATTGTCGTACACACTCAAAAACTCAAGAAAAGGCTAAAACCATCAAAACACTTAGAAAGAAATGAAAAGGTCTAAAAACACCATAACACAATTTCAAATCACTTGAAAACATAAGAATATATAAAAATAGTTTCAAAACACTAAAAAAACAAGTGAGAAAAGCTAATAATAAACACCATAAAATAACCTCAAATCACTTGAAAACACATTAAAAAGATTTAAAAAAAAAAAAGACTCAAACCTCTTCAAAACACTCAACACAAATGAATATGGGTAAAAATACCATAATACAACCTCAAATAACTAGAAAACGAAAAAATCTTTCAATAAAGCCTTCAAATGGCTTCAAAACACTCAAAACCACTTGAAAAGGTTAAAGCAATCATGAAAACAACTTAAATATCTTAAAATCCTCAAAAATTAATGAGAAAGGCCAATGAAGACAATAAAATAACCTCAAATCACTTCAAAACGGAACAATCTATCTAAAGAGCCTTCCTTAAAACATTCAAAAACATATGAAAAGGATAAAACCCTATAAAAACAACTCAAATCTTTTCAAATACTAAAAAAGAATGAGAAGTTGTAAAAATAATATAAACCAACCTCAAATAACTTGAAAACATAAAGTCTATCAAAAGAGAGTTGAATTTATCTTAAGACGCTGAAATACACTTGAAAAGGTTAAAAACACCATAAAAAGAACTCATATCTGTCATAAATCTCAAAAACAAATGAAAGAGACAAATAAACATCATAAAATGGCATCAAATCTCTTTCAAACGAAAGAATCTATAAAAAGAGCCTTAAAATGACCATAAAACACTCATAAACACATGAAAAGGTTTAATCATATTAAAAATAATTCAAATAACTTTAAAACACTCAAATACGAATGAAAATTGATAAAACACCATAAACACTCTAAAATAACTTTGAAACAACCGCAAAAAGGAAAGGGAAATATCTAGCAAAAAAAGCCATGAAATGACCTTAAAACACTAAAAAAACACATGAACAGGGCTAAAAACCCATAAAAACCACTCAAACTCTTCAAAACATGCAAAAACGAATGGAAAGTGGTATAAACACCGCAAAATAGTGACAACTAACTTCAAAACACAAGAATCTAACAAAATTGCCTTGAAATGACCTTAAAACACTAAAAAAAAAAAGCATATGAAATGGCTAAAAATAACATAAAACAGTCACATAGAATTTGAAAACAAAAGAAACAATGAAAACAACATTGAAATGATCTTAAAACACTCAAAAACACATGAAAAGGTTAAAAACACCATAGAAACAACTCAAATCTCTTCAAAACACAAGAACGAATGGAAAGTTGTATAAACACGTTAAAAAGAGGCTCAACTAACTTCAAAATGCAAGAATCTGATAAACGAAACTTGAAATGACCTTAAAACACTCAAAAACACATGAAATGGCTAAAAACACCATAAATACAAAAACACCATAAGAACTTCAAAATGCAAGAACTCTACTTGTTCTGGGGTCTACACGTAGTCTGTAGTGACTTCTTTTGTTGTAGTGGCTACATCCCTGATTAGTGATGCCTTTATTGCTTTTGTTTCCTCCTGCACTACTAGTTCTTTTAACGAAGTAGGCTCTACTGCTGGGGACTCAGCTACAGGTGACTCTGCTATTGGATACTCGATTGTAGGTGACTCTGTTGCTGGCTCTTCTATAGCAGATAGTTCTAGTGTTGATATCTTCTGGATCCCTTTTTCAGCCACTTCATCAATGATGTCATCATCATCTTCATCATGGCCTTCTAGGTGGGAAAAATCATCATCACGATCATCATTTTCTGATGGTTGTGTTCTATCGATTGTTGGCCTTGATAGATAGTCATAAATTTCTAATTTTGCTACCCTCACATGCTTATCTACCCGCCTTTCTAACTCGACCTCCACTTTAGGAGTATGCACAAATTCAATATGCTGTAGTTATGCCTGTCTATGTCTCTTGTCTTTAGTGTTGAGTCTTTGACTTTCAGAACCCTACTGAATAGGATGTAAGGTTCAGTCCTTTTCTTCTTGTTGGCTTTCATTTTTTCAATTTAAATGAGTTAATGGATTTCTGCCTCAGTTATGCCATTAACTACTCCAATTTCTGTCCTAGAGCCATCTGAATTTATCCTGTATCTTGTAGTTAGTCTTGACAGAATAAGCTTTGGCCATGTAGCCTTGGATGTTCTCTTGATTGGGAGCTTCTTGATGAACTTCTAGATTATTTCTTCATTTTGAGCCTTGCCGAGCATCTCATCCGTCTTTGCTCTATGTTCTTGGACCTTGTCTTGTATGGCCTGGATCGTCTACAGAGATTTTATAATCTCCTAGTTTTCTGGAAATTGGGTGACTGTGGTTATTGTTGTAGCCCAAGGTTCTGAAGCAGTTAAGGGCCGATCTATATCAATCATAGACAAATCCATTCCTATGTTATTATCAATGCTTCAGTTCCAACAGACCTTATTGTCATTGGTAGAGATGTCCAGAGATTATCCAGTTTGCAACCTTCTCAGTTTAGCTTTAATAGCTTCTATCTCTTTTCTTGTATATCCTTGTGCACATAGCTTCTCCCAGAGTTGTGCTTATGGTCCTTCTCTCACCTCTTGAAAGTTTTTCTCAGCTTTCAAAATGAGATTTTGAAGGCTTTTATCAGGACCAACCTTCACATACTTTAGTGCTATGTTAGCATAATGAAGTACAGCAAGCTCTGGTTCCTTTGGTGGTAAGATCTTTGTGGATGATCCCTTAATTTCAGCTTCAGTTAGTTGTCCAATCTGTTCTTCTGTTGGTGTAGACTGTGCTTCTGCTCCAACTTTGTAGGCTATGCAGTAGGAAGATTCGAGACTGTTTCCTCTTCTGAGGTCTGCAGGATGCGATTTCTTCTTGTCTCCGTCGTTTGCTTTGCTTGTGCATTCATGATCACCTTCCCTTTGACCTTTTCAAGCTTCTTCTTGTAAGGCTAGTCTGTAGCCTTTGCTGTAGTCTACACTGCTGCTACCTTCTTTGAGAAGCCTATAAGCTGCTTGTCTATCGTTTTCATATCGATCTACTTGGCCATCGTCCATGGCCTTCCTCCTTTGTTAGACAGCTTTAGTTTTTCCTTTAGAATGATGCTGATAACTCTTCCAAATAGAGGTTGTTTTGCTTCTACAGCCTTTGCTATGTTGTACATGAGCAGCTTAGCCCAATTAAGCTTGTGTTTTATGAGAATTGCACACATTATCTCTTGTTGGTCAGATGTGATATGGTCTTTGGAGAATGCTCTTGATAGAATCACCTTCTTTACAACATTTGCAAGCAGCTTGTGTTCCTTGGACTTATATTTCTTCATCGTTCATATCCCTTCCTTCTATTTCTCTTTGCTAAGCATCATTTACTACATAGGGTGAGATGCTTCTGGGCCCTTCTTTTTGAAAGCATAAAGAGCTGTTCAAAGTCAATTGGAGTTATATTGATCCCGATTCATTTTGTGGAGGTGTATGAGAAAAATTAGAGATCATCTGCAACCTTCGCCTTCTCCGATAAAATTGAGTACCTGCTCATCATATATCCTGCTAGTTTTCTCACAGAAATATTTGAGTCCTGTATCCTGAATCAGCTCAAATATCTCTTTTACCTCATCTGATTTATTCCTTAGTGTCTCAAATCGAGAACCACTCTTGTCTCCAACTCAACCGTATTTGTTGGGCTTCGTTGCTCTTTAGACTTATCATTTTTTGAAGTGTTGGATCGGATGTTGGCCATTTTCAGTAGAGTTGAAAGAAGTGTCCAAGTTGCGAAAATGAATTGAAAGAGTTTGTAAACTAGGGTTTACACTAGAGTGCAATAGAAATAGAGAAATTGAGAGAGTAAAAATGTTTTTGATTGAAAATTTTTCAGAATTTATACCTTTTGGAAAAGTTACCGTTGCCATTTTTCAACTAGCCATTAAGCAGATTCAGTCATTGATTTGACCGTTGCGTGGTTCTAGGCAATCAGTTTTTAAAATGTCAATTTCTTTCCAAAAATAGAAGTGTAGTAGAGCAAAAATCATAGTAGTCTACAATCCACATATTCAGTGGAGTAGTATAGAAAAAATAATGGTAGTTTGTATTCTACATATGCGATAAAGCATTTTAGTTATTTTATTGGTTCAAATCAATCATACCCAATTCATCTCGAAATTGAATAAATTTGGCGTCATCAAGACGTTTTGTAAAAATATCTCCAATTTTTTTTTCGGTTGGAATATATTCCAATTTAATGTGACCTTTTTGCATATGATCTCTAATGAAATGATATCTGACATCAATGTGCTTGGTTCTTGCATGAAAAACTGGTTTCTGAAATTGCCATTGCAGACGTGTTGTCAAAAATATTGAAGTTTTAGTAAAAGTCATACCGTAGTCTGCAAGTTATGACCTCATCCATAGTACTTATGCAGCATAGCTTCCTACAGCTATGTATTTTTCTTCTTGCTGAACCATGAAACCAGTTTTCCACCAAGAAATTGACATGATCTACTTATACTTTACCTATCAACTCCACAACCTGCGAAGTGTGCATCTGAATATCCTGTTAGTGTAAACTCTGATTCCTTAGGATAACATACACTCAAATTTGGAGTGTCTTTGAGATATCTCATGATTCTCCTTACTATAGTGTAATGCGATTCTTTAGGATCAGATTTATACCTAAAACATACGCAGACTGAGTACTGGATGTCTGGTCTCCTTGTCGTAAGTATAGCAGTGAGCCTATTATTCCTCTATACATTGTTTGACTTATTTTCTTTCCACTCCTATCCTTATCAATTTTTATTATTGCACTCATGGGCGTCTTCATATGGCTTGCATTTTCTAATCCATATATTTTATTGTGTTCTTCAGGTATTTGGCTGGATTTCATTAATGAAGCAAATCTCTCACACAGTTTATTATTAGTGTAGCAAAATATAATATCATCAACATAAGTTTGCACTAACAATATATGTTCTTTATGTTTCTTAAGAAATAAGGTGGTGTATACCTTCCTCTCTGAAAGTTATTTTCACACAGAAAAGGTGAGAGAGTCATACCATGTTATTGGAGCTTGTTTCAATCCATACAATATGTTGTCTAACCTGTAAACATGACTTGGATGTTCAAAGTCTTCAAAACCAGAAGGTTGTTCAATATATACCTCCTCTTGTACCTTTCTATTTAGGAAAGCACTTTTCATATCCATGTGATAGATTTTGAATCCTTGATATAAAGCATAGGCATGGAATATTCTTATAGCTTCCAGTCTTCCCACAGGAGCAAAGGTTTCATCAAAGTCAATTCCCTCTTCTTGTGGGTAACCTTTTGCAACTAGGCTGGCTTTGTTTCTGTTGATTGTTCAATTTTCATTCGCTTTGTTCCAAAACACCCACTTGCAGCCACCAGATACCATACTTTGTTTCTTTGAAACTCATACAATTCTTTTTGCATGGAATCAATCCAGTTTGAATCTCCTAAGACTTCATTAGTTGTCTTTGGTTCCATTTCTGAAATGAAACATACAGACAGACACTCTCTGGTTGTTGCTCTCACAGTCTATACAAATGCATCTTTGTCTCCAATGATGTCATCCTGTGTATGTGCCTTGATCCATCTTCTTTTGTCTTGTTCAACAGTTGTGTGTTCCAGTTACTGTTACATTGTGGGTTGCTCTAGCTCTACTACATTGTTTTTCCCTTCAGCGTGTGCAGACTATTCTTCCTTTTCTACAGCTTCAGGACTTTTGTCTTCATCTTATTCATTATCTATGCATGCACATTCCTCATAAAAGACATTAGCATCATGCATGGATATTTCAGACTCATCAAAGAAAATATGGAGTGACTCCTCAACTGTCTGTGTTTTGATGTTATATATCCTGAAGGTCTTACTAGTTGTGGAGTATCATAAGAAGGTTCCCTTTTTTTGCCTCACGATCAAATTTCCCAAGATAATTTTTATCATTGTTATATATGTAACATTTGCATCCAAAGACATGAAAGTATTTGACACTTGGTGTTTTTCCTTTCAATAATTCATAGGGAGTCTTCTTATGCAGTTTATGAATAATATATCTATTATGTATAATAAAGCATTTTGGTAAGTTTTAATTAGCAAGCATTGTCCTAGTAGCTTCTATAAGTGTCCTGTTTTTCCTTTCTTCTACACCATTTTGTTGTGGTGTTCTAGGTGCTGAAAAATTATGCTTTATTCCATGATCATTGTAGTAAGCATCTACTCCTGTTTGATCAAATTCAGTACCATGATCACTTCTGATCGTGATTACTTCAATCCCTTTATCATTTTGAACTTGCCTTAGAAATCTAGTTAGCAAACGATAAGTTTTACTCTTTTTGTGCAAGAGCATTCCCCATGTATATCTTGAATAGTCATCTACTACAATCAGAGTATATTTCTTTCTATTTAAACTCTTTACCTCTACTGGACCACAAAGAACTGTATACAATAACTCCAGAATTTTACATGACTCTGATGCGTTTAGAGATTTAAAACTGGCTATGGTCTACTTTTCGTCTTGGCATGGTCTGCACAACTTAGCTTTTCTAAATATTATTTGAGGAAATCCTCTCACTAGATTTTTTGAAGTTAATCTAGCTATAGTTTTGAAATTTAAGTGAGCTAGTCTCTTATGCTATAACCAATTTGTATCTTCAGCACCTTTTGTATAAAAACATGTTATTTGTTCTCACTGTGATGAGCTGAAATTTACTACATATATGTTTTTCCGTTCTGGTTCCTAACAGCTTGACTTTTCGGGTGACTTTGTCTCTTAGTTGACATGAATCATGAGTAAATGAGACGTCATAGTTTTTATCACATAGTTGGCTAATAGAAAGCAGGTTAAGTTCTAAGCTTTTTGTTAGATCTATAGGTTTAAACTAGAGGGGGGGAATAGGTTGATTTAAGTTTTATCAGAGCAACGCAGAGGATTTATTATTTTGAACACTAATGTTCTTTACAGACTACTAAGATAGTCTGCTGTAGAGACTCAAACTGTGTAAGTTTGTCTCTGTGCAAGAAAAGAACACAAGATTTTTACTGGTTCAGACACTCGTTATTAAATGATAATCCAGAACATAGTCTAGTGTTCCCTTGGTGACCAGTTTAGTGAATCCAAGAGGTGAGTTCACTATCTTCTTATTTATGGCTTACAAGACAACCCCTTTTATAAGCTGGCTAACTTGTCAAAAGGTTATGAACCTAGATCTTTACACAGATCCTTTACTCGACTCTACTGCAGCTTTTGTTCTTCTTTGGAGACTAGTGCACTCTTTTCTTGTTTCTTTCTAAGTTCAGCTCACTTGAGTAGCTTTGAATCTTGGACATTTTTGCAAGTTTGCACTTAATTTCACATTCAACAGTTATACTCACTGAGTTTCATCAATCCCCTTTTATAGGCTGAGGCAATGAACCCGTGACTTATGTACAGGATTTGATGTGACTGTTGGTTACATGTGAACCTCAACTGTTATTGATAGCTCATCTTTTTCAGATCCTCGTATTGTCACACTTTGAACCTCAAACCTCTGACCCAACCTCTGCAACCATCTTTGCTGTACTTCAGTCTTTTACGCCTTAGTCTACACTCAACAATGTTGAGACCTCGTCTGCACCTAGTCCTTGCTACAACCTCGTCTCTACCCAGATCTGATATAGTCCTTGTTGTGTTGGTCCTCATCTACAAGTTCAATCCTCTGATTCTCTATAATGTCTTCTTTTTTCTTCATAGGATAGCTTCCATTGAATTATATCGCCTGATTTCTGATACTTTGGCTTTTTTGTAGACCTCTGCCCTTCAGCTTTGATTGTTGGTCTTCTTGTAGACCTCTTTGCATGAAAGTCTTCAAAGCCCTTGGTTCTTGTTTGCTTTTCAACTTCCAAGTCTGCTGCAATTGGTTACAGACTGTCGAGAAGCTCATGGAATACCTCTTTTATCCATTCATGCATGTTGTAAACTTCTTGATCCAGTTGGCGAAGTCTGTACTCTACTACGGTTTCTGAAGGAGAGGATTCTTGATATGAAGACAATGCCCTCTCTGTTGTTGTTCTTGCAGTAGATGATGGTCTTTCCTGATCTGAAATTATTTGGACTTCTTCAAGAGCTTGCTTCAGTTATGTAAGGTTCAAGTTTCAACCTAGAGGGGGGGTTGAATAGGTTGTTTAAGACTTTAATAAGATATTTATGCGGAATACTAATTTTATGCAAACAGTGCATTGTTCCTGGAATGACACTTTGTCACTAGTGTTCCCCACCATCTCGTTCCTGATACTGGCAGTTCACTATCCCCAGAATTTATGTCGTTGCTATTTTAACTCAAATCCTCGTTTGACTGACTTCAAACCTCTGACCTCACCCTGGCAATCATCTCTATTGCAGTCCAGTCTACTGCATCTTCTAGTCTATACCCAATCTCAGTTATAACCCTAGTCTGCATCCCATACTGCAACCCTAGTCTGCACCCACTCTCGATTGCAACCCTTGTCAGATCTGACTCAATTCATGCCTTGCGAAGTTTGTTCTCGTCTGCAATCTGAGTCCTTCATCCTGAAGCCTTTGAGTTTTTTTGTTGCTTATAAGTGCACTAGCTGTTTATCCAAAGTCCTTTGTAGTAGTCTGCATCTGGTGGGTTGCACGATCCTCATACATTTGCAACCGTCTGCCCATTGGCATCTAACCTAGACTGTAACTACCTACTTGAATTCTAGCCTAAACACACTAACTACATTATAACTAATACATTAAAGTTTTGTTACATCAATTTCTATACAATGGAGGGATTGTAGATTCATATCAATCTCCCCCTAAGTTGAAGTATACTTCTTTCTTACAAACTAAGAACATCTTGTTGAAACTAAGCACAACTTAATTACAATGTTCATAACAATATAATTAACATAAAATAAAAAAAATGAGCAATCTGAGTTTTAGCTTTGATGCTCTTTCTCTCTACTGTGCTTGTATCTTCGTTCTTCCTCTCTTTCTCTATTGCGCTTTTGATGCCGATCCTTTGAATCTCTTCTGAAATATTCTCTGCATTCTTCATAGGATTCTTCCTTTTGATGTTTAGAGGAACTTTTTCTCTTTGCTGTAGAAGATTTCTCCCCCTGAGTCTTAGAGGGGGTCCTCTGCTACTGCTCGTCTGCAGACTTAGACATATGCTGCTCTTCTCCAGATAGTTTTTCCCCTTTTTGTTAGCATTTAGGATGGAGGTTAGTGCTTCAAAAGCAGTACGGACGCCATTGAGTTCACAGAAGATGTTTCTTTGAACTACTTGCAATTTGGTTTCGAGGAGACCAAATTTGATATCATTGATTCACATATGCTCATCAATCTGCTGCTTGGTGGTCTGCATAGCTTCATGTAGCTTTTGTAGTGCAAAAGACTGTTGCCCCTTGAATTTTCTGAAGTTGGAGGTGTAGATTCTTTGATTTTGAAGATTTACTGATGTGGTTTTCTTCATCTGATCAATGACTCCGGATGCTAGATTATTCCTTAGCGTCTCTCAAAAATTGTCAAATGTTGATTTTCTGTGCTCCTTTTCTCCTGCTAGGTCTGTTGTAATTGGCTCCAAACTTTCTAGGAGATCGTGGAAGGCAGTCATGATCCATGCGTGCATTCCATAGATTTCTTGGTCGAGCTAGCGCAGTCTGTATTGTGTTGTGTTTTTTGAGGGTGAAGAGGGGATTCTTTCGCCTTATTGATGAGGTCAAACAGAGAGAATCTAAACTTCATGTTCCTCAAATGCTTTCCTGAGGTCTTTGATTGCAGTTGGAGTCATTTTGGTTCTTGAGATATCACTGTACATTGGCTCCAGGAGTATAGAGGGTACTTGTGGTGCCATTTGTGCTAGCCCAAATGTAGATGGTGGAGTAAACACAATGTGTTGAATGTCTCAAGATAGAGTTGCATGCTATTCCTTTTGCTGCAACATGACAGTAGTCATCTGTATCTTTTGTCTCGACTACAGAGACTATGAACTCTTTAGTATTTGTGGGAGGTTCTATAGACGTAACTTCAGCTACAGGTGAGTCTTCCTCAAATTCAGGGAGCTCTTCTATGTGTTGTTCAGTGGCTTGTCCCTCATCTGCATGCTCATCAAGTGCCTCTTCTACTCCAAGAGCAATGATCAATGGTGTTTGTACAACGGATTCGTCAGTTGAGAGCTCATCATGACCTTCTTCTGTAGTTGGCAGTGCTACTAATGCCTCAACTGTTGGTTCTGCTTGGGTGGCGACTAAAGGGGCATCTCCTTCAGCTGAGATGTCTCGTCTATAGCGTCGGCTGTTGTAGGAGTTTCTTTAGGTTTCTCAACTGCTGTCCATTGTATTTGTACTCCTTCAACAGCTACTTGATCGATGATGTCATCTTTATCATCATGAGGTTCTTGTTGAGGTTGGTCACCTCCATTATAATCTCCATCACCATCTGCTGGTTGATGTTCTCCCAGATCAGGTCGAGAGAGGTATTCATAGACCACCTCGGTGGCAGCTTTGATATGTTTTTCCAAGATCCTTTTGAGTTCTGCTTCGATTTTTGGAGTGTTGACAAACTCAATGTGCCTAAGGAGGGCATGTCTGAGCCTTTTGGTCTTCAATGTGGAGTCCTTGTAATCAAGTGCTCCATTGATTAGGAAGTGAGGTTCCTTAGGTCTTGTTGACCTACTTACTTCCTTCTTTGGGAGTTCAACCAGTTGATGAATCTCCCCTTCTGTAATTCGAGTTATGTCACCAATCAATGTCTGGGATTGGTCTGGATTGATCTGGTACAGTCTTTTGGGTCCTTGGGGAATCAACTTTGGTCTTGCAAACCTTGTACTTCTTCTTGAAGTGGTTGCTGGTGCTTTTTGGGTTGGTGTTGGTCTCTTGATAGGTAGATTGTGTTGTGACACGAACTCCTGAATCAATTTGTCGCTTTGAGTCTTCTTCTTCATCTTTGCTTGTGTTCTTTCTATAAGCAGTTGAGTATCTCTGACTTTGTACTGTAGTAGACTTGCCTCGACTACCTTGACCGTCTGCATTACTGATTCAATAATCTTCTCAGGAGAGGGCTTTTCCTGAGTTGTGGATGTTGTTGTTGTCCATACAGCAGTTACAGTGGTTGGTTGGTCATCTGCAATTGTTAAAGTTTCCATTCTATCTCCTAAGAATGGAACAATATTCCATGCTACAAGAGGTCTCATAGTGAGAGTAGGTGCAGCAGAGGTAACTGGGGTTAGTTCCATTTGCAGGGCTGACATCTTGGCCTCAATTTCCCTTATTTCTTCGTGGGTATAGCCTTCTGCAGCGAGCCTTTGTCTGAACTTAGCTCGAGGTCCTTCTCTTATCTCATGAAAGCTCACTTGGGTTTCCAAGATCATGTTCTTCAGCTCTTCATCTACTTCTGCCTTCAGGAATTGAATTGCCATATTTACATCATGAAGAGTTACAATTTAAGGTACTTTTGGTGGAATTCTTGAGGAAGAAGGCTCAGTTATCAGCCTAGTCTGCACTATTATAGACTCCTCAATGGCTTTCTCAATCTGCACTATTATAGACTGTGTTTCTTCTTCGATGATTGTGATTGGTTCTACAGCAGGCTTGTCGGATTTGGTTTCCTTGTCGGATTCGGTTTCCTCCTTGTTACTCTTGGTTTCTTTAATTTTTGTTGAGGTGGCATCTTCTTGATCTGCTTCTTTACAGACCGCATCTGTACTGTAGTAGTCTGTACTACTACAGTGGTCTCTTGGCCTTCCTTCTGGTTTGCACTTCCGCAGGCTTCTGTAGCTGGTCTATAGGCTTCTTTGTGAGTCCTGAGGGCACTTTGCCTATCTTATTCACATTGATTTTCTTGGACTGGTTCCACGGCCTTCCTTCCTTTTCGAAACGCTTCAACTTCTGTTTGAGAAGTATGCTTATTATCCTTCTGAATAACGGTAGTCTGGCCTTTACTGATCTGGCAAGTTGATATATGAGTAAACTGGCCCAGTTGACTCTTGTTTTTGTGAGAATTGCACACATTATCTCATGCTAATCAGTGGCTATCTAGTCCTTGCTGAATTCTCTGAAGAGAATGACCTTCTTTATAATATCAACAAGTAACTTGTGCTCTTTCGATAAGAACCTCTTCATAGTTCTTATCCCCTCATTCCAACTTTCTTGGCTGAGCATTGCTTGCCTTCCTAGTTTGACAACGTCTGGTGGAATGATCATTGAATCTTCATTTGGAAGATTGAAGTATTGTGCAAGGTTGTCAGAATTCACCTGGATTGAGATTCCTCTTGCAGTAGAGGTGTAAGAAATTTGGTGCAGATTGTCCGCAACTTGCCCTTTTTTGATGAAGTCCAGAACTTCATCATCTTATATGCTGCTTGTACGTTCACATAGAGACTTGAGTCCAGCCTCTTCGATCAAGTCAGCTATGTCTATGACTTCTTCTTCTCCGTCGCGAATTGAATTGAAATCAAACACTACACCTATTTGAAGTTCAATCCTTTTTGTCGGACTCCTCTCAAATTCAGAGGATTTCTCGCTTTTCTTTGATGAACTTGATGGTGTGTTGGTCATTTTCAAGGTGATTTCAAAGAATTGCGGTGTTTTAGAAATCAAATTTGAAGTATTTTTCAAGAAGTTAGGGTTTCGATTTCGTGTAGTAGAGCACTCAATAGATTAGAGAGAGAGTTTGGGCGTTCGTTAGAGAGAGAATGATTAGTGAGAAAAATGATTTTCTAATTGAAAATCTATAGTTTTTATACTCGTTTGGAGAATATGACCATTGTCTGTGCTTTTTCTAGCCTTTACACAGTGACAGTCATCATTTGACCGTTATGCGTTATTTTAGGAAAGGAGTTATTTAACGTTTTAAAATGGATTTAGTTTCATAAAATAGAAATGCAGTAGAGCCCTATTGATTCTAGTATGTACTCAACTTATTGACTAAGCAGTAGAGCAATATTGCTAGTCTGCATTTTTCATAAATGATACTAGTCTGTATTCTACACGTGTAGTAGAGTAGTAAAGCATTTTGGCCAATTTTACTCAAAATTGAATGAACTTGTTATCAAGAGGTTTTGTAAAAATGTCTACAACATGTTTTTCTGTTAGAATATACTCCAATTAAATATGACCTTTCTGCACATGATCCTTGATGAAATGATATCTGACATCAATGTGCTTGGTTCTTGAATGAAAAATCGGAATTTCTGAAATAGCCATTGCAGACGTGTTGTCACAAAATATAGAGGTTTTAGAGAATATTATACCGTAGTCTGCAAATTGTTATCTCATCCATAGTATTTGAGCAGCACAGCTTCCAACAACAATGTATTCGGCTTCTGCAGTAGAGGGAGACATAGTGTGTAGGATTCGAGTTACAACCTAGAGGTGGGTGAATAGGTTGTTATAAGACTTTAAGGGTCTTTTTGTGCGGAATAACAATTTTATGCAGACTAGGACGTATGCAGACTACTCAGGTAGTCTGTAGACGAGGCTGTCTCGTCTGCACTTGAGATTTATGACTCTTTTAGTCTTTATCTCTATTTTGACTATAATTTCTTATTAGGAGCAGTTCTAATATGAATATAATGACAGCAGTAAATTGACACAGAGTTTATACTGGTTCAGATACTCGATATCAAATGATAATCGAGAGCTTAGTCCAGTGTTCCCTTGGTGACCAATGTAGTCAAGTCAAGAGGTAAGTATCACTATCTTCTTGTTTTCAGCTTACAAGTAACTTCCTTTTTACAAGTTCTCTAACTTATATAAAGGACAAAGAACCTAGATCTTTGCACAGCTCTGAGTCTTGAGCTCTACTACAAGAGTTGTTCTTGTGCAGAAAAGTGATACTTCTGGCTGTTTTTCACGACTTGGCTTTCTTGAGTAATCTCTTGAATCTTATCGATTGCTTTGCACTCTCTTGTATTTTTTAATCTCAGATCAACAGCTCTCAAGAAAGCCTTCACCGCTTCCCTTTTTGTAGGCTCACGGAACGAACCTTTCTAGACAACTTACTCTTCCTGGGGGCACACTTTTGCACTAGTGTTTCCCACTATCTCGTTTCCAATGCTGGCATTCAACTATCTCCAGGTTTTGTGCCGTTGCTACTTTAACTTGATTCTTCACTCAACTGACTTCAAACCTCTGACTCCACACTGGCAATGATGTCTACTCCAATCCAGCCTGCTATAACATCTCGTCTGCACACAGTCTCTGCTGCTATCCTCGTCTGCACACAGTCTCTGCTGCAATCCTCGTCTGCACATAGTCTAATTTAGTTTATGCCTTGCCATGTTGGTCCTCGTCTGCAAGCTAAGTCCTTTGTCGTGAAGCCTTTAGGTTCTTTTGTTGCTTGCCAACATACTAGTTGTTCATCCAAAGTCTTTGTAGTAGTCTGCATGTGGTGGTCTGCAGTATGGCTCTGTATCTGCAACCATCTACACTCTTGCATCTAACCTAGATTGTAACTACCTACTTGACTCCTTGTCTGAACAACCTAACTATATTACAATTGATACATTTGAGTTTTGTTACATCCATTTCTATACAGTTGAAGGGACTGCACATTCCTATCAATCTCCCCCTAAATTGATGCTAACAAAAATTTCTATGTAAAACAACAAGCTTTCTAGTTTCATACAGCATTTGAACATTTTTGAATTTAAATTTCAACTTTTGTGTGAGACAACATAAGTAACAGAAAATGAGATTTGGACTAAGAACATCTTTGGTCTTACCTTTGATGCTTTTTCCCTCGTCTGCGCTGATATCGCCTTTCCTCCTCGGATTCCCTGCTGCGTTTCCTGTGTCTGTCTTCTTCGTGATGTCTTTGTCTCTTGCGATCCCTTCCTTGTTCTTTAGAGCTTTTCCTCTTTGCTTCAGAGATTTTCTCCTTCTCCCCCTGAGTCTCAGAGGGGTATTGATGTTGGTCGTCTGCATGAGACTTTTGCTGCTGCTCTGCAGATGGTTTTGTATGAGGCCTCAGCTGCTGCTCTTCAGATGGTTTCTCCCCCTTTTTGTTAGCATTCAAGCTGGAGTTGAGGGTTTCAAGAGCATGTCTGAATCCCTTGAGTTCAGAGAAAATATTTCTCTGGACAACTTGTAACTTTGTCTCAAGAAGTCCAAACTTGATGTCATTGATTCGCATATGCTCATCAATGTTCTTTTTAGTCATCTGCATGGTTTCATTGAGCTTGCAAAGTGCTGCAGACTGCTGCTCTTTGAATCGGCGAAAGTTGTAGATGTTTGTTCTATTAGTCTGAAGGTGCATTGACTTGGTCTCCTTTCATTGATTGGTAACTTCAACAGAGAGAATGGTTAGCTGTGTTCCGAAATTGGCAAAGGTGGTTCTGCGAGTCTCTTTTTCTTCCTCCAGATTTTTTGCAATGGGTTCTAAGGTCTCAAGGAGGTCCTTGAATGCAGTCCTTATCCAAGAGTGCATGCCATAGATCTCTTGGTCAAGCTGGCGCAATCTGAATTGAGTTGTATTTTCTGAGGGTGAAGAAGGAAGTCTGGTATCCTGCATTAGAGGTTGAACTGCTAAAATCTGGATTTCAGGGTCCTCAAAGACTTTCTTTAAGTCACTGATAACGGAGGGAGTCATCCTAGGAGTTGAGGTTCCATTGTGCATTGGCTCCAGATTTGTTGAGGGAGCTTGAGAGGCTATGGGTGTGACTCCAAATGTAGTAGGTGGAGTGAACACAATGTCTTCAATGGCTCACAGTGGAGTGGTTTATTGATCATCTTTATCATCTGGATTCGATGTGTCTTCAGCAACAATCTCATCTGCAGAGTTGAGGAGCTCATCTGCAAGTATAGGGATTTCAAAGGATTGAATCTCGCTTTCAGAGAATTATCTTCAATGGCTGGAAGCTCATCTGTTTGTTGAGCTTCATCTTCATGCTCACGGATTGCTGTGTTGGCTGCAAGAGCAATGATTAATGGTGTCTTATCAACAGATTCATCAGTGGAGAGTGCTTCAGCGTCTTTTATAGCAGAAGGTTTAGCTGCTTGGTCCTCAATGGATTCATCTGTAGGTTTCAGTTGCTCGTTTACAGTTGCTAAGTTCTCGTCTGCAGGTTTGATTTGCTCGTCTGCAGTTTCCAAGTCCTCGTCTGCAGTGTCGATTTGCTCGTCTATAGCTTTTAATTGCTTTTCTGCAATTTTCTTGGAGTCAGATTGTTCAGCTGCTATTGACTACAGTTGCACTCCTTCAGTAGTAACTTGATCGATGATTTCATCTTCATCATCATGAGGATCTGGTTGGGGATTATTTTCTTGGAGTCAGATTGTTCAGCTGCTATTGATTATTTGTTTCAATGATTTTTTATTTTTCTTCTTAGTTAGAATGCTCAAAATATCATCGTTCACCAACCCGTCCTCTGAGCTCCTTTGATCTCCTTTTATAGGCTGAGGGGATGAGAACCGTGACTGTACTGTTCATATTTTGATAGCCTTGTCTGTTTGATCACAGTGACCTCATCATTGATATTGACCTACTTGCTTGAACTTTTCTAATCCTAGTATAGATTCTCCATATCTCAAATCTTCGATTTGACTAATCCTTTGATCCTTGTCCAGCCTGGGAATCATCTCTATTGCAACTTATTCTGTACCCAATACTGTTGAGACCTCGTTTGTGTCCGGTCACTGCTACAACCTCTTCTGCACCCAATGCTGCTAGATCCTATGTTGAACCTTGTCAACAAAATGATCCTAGATCCTGAAACATTTGTAGATCTTTTACTATCAATGTATGTCTTAGCTGCCTTGCTGAAATCTCCCCGTAGTAGTCTGTATCTGGAGGTCAACAATGCTCTTCATCTGTGGTCGTCTCCTCTTCCTCATCAAACCTAAACTATAGATTACTAACCTGATTTCTAGCCTAAGCACGCTAACTACATCATGATTATACTCTTAAGTTTTGTTCATCAATTTTTAGAAAAATGGAGGGATTGCAGATTCCTATCAAGAATTTATCAAAAAGAAGGTTGAAATTACCTTAAGCCACACAAAAACAATTGAAAAGGGAAACAAACATCATAAAACACTTGAAAACCCATAAATCTCGTAGAAATCTCAAAA
>LIEC01011973.1:0-16920 GCA_001925005.1 Drosera capensis
AAAATATAAAAATTTATATATATTGAATCGATATAAAGAATCTATTAGATGATTGAGTCAAAAATATGATTTCTATATAAAAAATGATACTATAATATTATAAGAGATAGAAAACTAATACGAATAATCTAAAAATTTAGAAATTTTTAATAATATTTTTTAATTTAGATAGTTCAATAAATCGAAAAATCAAATGGATGGATGAATAATTGATTCAATGACAATTCAAACTTATTGCAAACCTAAAATAAAAAATATGGAATAATATGTTTTTAGTTGATAATAATTAATAATCTAATCAAAACTAATATTATATAAGATAATATATATATTATATTACATAATTATTTTTAAGTTCAATAATTCATGATAAATCATAATAAATTATTTTGATGATAAATAATATAATTAAATATTATTATTATTTCTAAAAAAAATTAAATCAATTAACAATTATTGTCCTCCCATCACCCTCGTCGCTTTGAAGTTCGTCAGAGGTCCACCACCGCAAGCCGTCGCCTGATTCCTCTCATCTTGCTGCACAGTTTACACGATCGCCGGCGTTTACTAAGGCGAGATTGTGTTCCCCGGCGTCGGATCTGGCTTCTTCGACAAGATCCAATCGGTTCTTCATTGCAGATCAATTCTCTTCGGAGTGAAGCACCGCGTCTGTATTCACAAACGGATCTGTGGACGAATTCTTTCGGTTAATTAGGTCATTGGGTATGTTCGTTTTTTATCGTTAACAAAATTTTAAGTTTTTGAAGGCGCCCGATGCTTATTCGGTAACAGACTGCTTATTCTGCTGGAGAAAGTTGCTAGGATTCAAAATTGTTGTGTCAGTGAACTACAAAGATCTAGACTAACCTTTTACTGTTCTGTCCAAGGAATGCCCTATACGTCATGAATTTTTTGGATCTAAATTATAAAATGCGATCAGAATAGGTGCCTTGATCTTTCCAATTTTTGTAGTGGCATTTGTTTTAAGGATTCTTGCAAAATCATTTCTAACTTACTGTTTGGATATTTGTTTTCCCTCGGTGACTTCTGGAAATCACGTCCTGAGCAAACTCAAGCTGATGCAAAGCAACATACACAATCAACTCGGTGGGATTCTGGTAGTCTATCTGCTAAATTGGTTTTGTGTTGTTCTGGTCTTACGAAACAAGACAAGGCAAGTGGGATGTTAGCAGCTTTGATTTTACAAATCATGTAAATACACTAATAGAAAATATGGGGCCATGACAGATGCAGCCTTCTTGGTTGCATCCGCTAGCTATCTAGAATTCAGTCTGGTTCCAATAAATCAAATTAGATCATGACTCAAAACTAGATGACAATTAGTATTAGAACTACAACTTCCACTTAAGAACTATGGTATCAAAATTCAGAAGTAGCTTTTGCGCTCTGAACTTAAAAATGTATATCCTTGTGAAACTTTGACTTTTGACAGCATGTTCTTGTAGTCAGCTCATGTACAACCATAGATGAAGTATAAAAGAAGCTTTAGGGAGCCAGAAACAAAGGGGAGATATACAAGGAAAACATTAAATTTTGGGACACTTTAACAACCAAATTAGACTCCAGTTCAGGGAATTTGAATTAATATGGTTTTCGGCATCTAGCAGGAGAAATGCTTTTCGCGCTTACACTACTGTATCATGTGTTTTCGGTTTTACTCATTGTATCACCATATTTATGTGTTTTTTCATGAATCGGTGCTAAAGTTAGCGAGACCGATGTTTTTGAGCTAAAAAGCTGTTACTTCAGATGGCATGCCAGACTACCAGGTTATGTAGCTTCCCCACTGCCATCTAACAGCTTATCGGTTTTTTATTACCGAATATTCAACCTCATCAGAAGAGCCGAATGCTTGACGGCAAAGACGAGTGGGGGGTAGAGAGTTAAACATTATTAGATTTTTCATAAGCAACATGGAGATAGGATCAGAATAGAGTTGCATACTTGCATTTCTGGAAAAGGTGAAACGATACAGATTCACGGCTCATGGGTTACAGAAGGTCACAAGGGAGACCTATTGGACTCAGGTAAAAATGTTTAAAAGAAGACAGTTAAGTGGAAGAACACTATAAGTGAAGTCATGAGAACGAAAATGACCATATGCAACCCAACATGACAAATACTCTCTACCATACAGTATGAAACCATTATTGTCTTTGTTCTTTTATCTGCTTGATCTGATAGACGTTGTGTATTTGTTTTCTTTGTGCCTTTCACTCAACAGCTGCCTCCTGTTATTTCATGCTATTTGCATTCATATGCCTTTCAAGTTCCTCGATTTTTCTCTTTTTGACTTCCATTAATGACTCTGGTTGCTTTGAGGATGAGGCTTTTACTCTTTTTTAGCTGATGATTTTCCTCTTGGAGTTCTAATGGGATGAGACTTTTACTCGGCGTTCTTGGAGTTCTAACCTATTGGTGAATTCGCTTTCAAGCAGGTTCAACATGAAATCTTTTTCCCTTACATATATCCTTATCTGGCTATACTGATTAGTACTTGCATCTGAAGTAAACTTTATTACATCATGAGAATATCTAGAATTTGAAAGAGAGACTGGTATTCAGTACTACTGGTCATTGTATCTGGAGTGAAAATTTCGATTTTCTTTCATCATGATTATCTCTTTCTGCCTTTCTGTCTATTCAAAGTTATTGGGCTCAGTTATTCTTGCTTCCTAGCAATGTTATTGCTGAGGTTGAGAGCATATGTCGTGCCTATTTAGCCAGCTCATGATCTTGGTGTGGAATCCTCAATGTTATTACATTAGGTTTTACCTTATGTCGGACAAAGTTGTGAGTTAACTTGTTTTTTTGGAGAGCGACTTTTGGGGTTTTTGTTTACACCTATGCAGTTTTTTTTCCCCTTGGATTGTTTTTCGTTCTACTCTAATTTCAGGCACTCTTATATTTTCTATTTTGCAAGCCAATATCGTAGAATCATTTATCTAAATTTAGACTCGCCTATGACTTGATCATACTCCATTGATGCTAAATTTAGCTGTTTCTCCTCAATAACAAATGTGTTTTACAGGTAGATTTCGACAAAATTTTAACAATTTGGTTACATTTTCCTCAGATATTTTGGAACATCTTGACGCCGGTAGATTCCTCACCACTCAGTATCAAAATTGAGTAAACAACGTTTTTTTTCTCATGAATTGCATTCTTCTTCAGGTCCTTCCAAGCGCAAAAGGAAACCTTTGACGCAGGAGCAAAAGGATGCGCATAATAAACGTACGCAAGAAATAAGACTGGTCAAAAAATGAGAAATTAATCAAGGACAATTAAAGAAGTCTGCAAGTGCCAATAAGCTATAATTAACAGCAGTAGTAGAAATCAGCAAGTGTGCAACATTTGAATGTTTGTTTTTCATATTTTCATTTTTGGTGCTACAGCTTTTGTAGGCATGAATATCGATACACAACCAACTGTAGCGGATGAACATGTGAATGAAGGTTGTAAGAAAATCCATCATCTTTGTTTAATTTTTTTTTTAAAATTCCATTTGAATACTGAGTCTTTTATATATATGACTTCATTGAATGTAGTTTACTCTCATTCATATTGCTCTTCCGTAATAGGTACTCAAATACTAAAGAGGAAACCTTTAACACAAAGTCAGAAAGATGAATACAACCAGCGGAAACGACAAAAAGATTGGCTTCGAGAATTATAGCCACAGCTGCACATAAAGGTATATCTCACCAACAAAACCTATCCTTTCTACTGGTTCTAACAAAAGTGAAGACATTCATGATGCTATATAAGCTAAGATAAGATAGCTTGTGTCAAACACTGGAAGTCCATATCATGAAAACGATATAGCATATCATGTTATAGTTTTATCTATCATATCATATAAGCTAAAATTATGTTGTTTTTTTTTTAAATTAAGGTCAATTGCATACTAGGTCGAGCTATTTTGTGGCTATAAATGACCTGTGGGTTTTCTGCATTTAAATTAGTTCCTTGTGCAAAATATACCTATTGTGTGCTCTTTTATTGTATTTAATGCAATAATCCTTCAAAATAAGGAATCACTCATTTATTTGAATTATTTCTTATATGAATTCCTTAAATAGGTCTCCAAAGTCGTAAGAGGAAAGCTTTGACGTTGGATCAGAAAAATGATTATAACAAGCGTAGAAGAGTGAAAAGTTCAATGGCGATGGCATCAAAAACTAGAGTTGCAACTGCAGTTGAAGGTATGTTAAGCATGTTAGTTAACTGGTGAACAATTCAATTTCAATGTAAACTATGTAGCAGTAGTTTTTAACTTCAATAAAAGCTTACATTTTTTTCATAATAAAATTTCCATCGAAAAGACTATTCTTGTAAATCTAAACATTATTCTTTTGTATCTCTTCCTTGTAAAAGCAATACATTCTGAAGAGACTAACATTAATCGTCGAAGGACAAAAAGACTAATGGCTTCGAGAATTATAGCCACAGCTGCACATAAAAGGTATATCTCACCTGCAAATCCTATCCTTTTTAGTGGTCCTAACAAAAGTGAAGACATTTATGATGTCATATGAGCTAAGTTAAGATAGATTGTGTCGAATACTAGAAGTCCATATCATGAAAATGATATAGCACATCATGTTATAGTTTTATCTAGCATATCACATAATCTAAAATTATGTAGGGTTTCTCTAATTGAGGTCAATTGCATACTAGGTGGAGCTATTTTTTTAACGTTAAAATTAGTTCCTTGTGTAACAATATACCTATTGTGTGCTCTTTTATTGTATTTAATGCAATAATCCTTTCAAATAAGGAATCATTCATTTATTTGAATTATTTATCATATGAATTCCTTAAATAGGTCTCCAAAAAGTCGTAAGAGGAAAGCTTTGACGTTGGATCAGAAAAATGATTATAACAAGCGTAGAAGAGCGAAAAGATCAATGGGGATGGTGTCGAAAACTAGAGTTGCAACTGCAGTTGAAGGTATGTTAAGTATGTTAGTTAACTGGTGAACAATTCAATTTCATCGTAAAGTTTGTAGCAATAGTTTTTAACTTAAATAAATTTAGCTCACATTTTTGCATATTAAAATTTCCATAAAAAACTATAAATCTGTATTTTTTGTAAACATAAACGTTATTCTTTTGTGTCTCTTCCTTGTAGAACCAATACATTTTGAAGAGACTAACATTAATCGTCGAAGAAGGATTAGACGTAAACAAAAAGGTAAAAATATTTTACATTCACACAACTAACATTATTATCCTAGATATTGTCGTATTTCAAGTTTTAAAATTGATACTTGTGTTTATTTGACAGAGAAAGTTAAAGGCCCGCTGGACATAGGTATCCCATTGTTTGAGTGCCCTCTGTAAGGCTTTGCTTTGGCAAAATGAGAATTCCTCGATATACTGCTATAAAGGAAAGATTACTTTGCCTTTATTGTGTCCTGCGCCGACAGAATTAGCAGAATTATTAGATGATCAAAGAAGAAGAGGTTCTGATTTTAGGAAATCGATACAAGCATATAACTCGATGTTTGCTTTTACGTCAATGGAAGGAAAGATCGACGAAACAATCAATAATGGCAAAGGCCCCTATGTTTTCCGTCTTAGCGATAAAACATATCATCAGGCCCCTATGTTTTCCGTCTTAGCGATAAAACATATCATCGTATAGGTTCCCTTCTTCCAGAAGATGAAAACCAGCAAAGTTTGCCCAGTTTTATATATACCATGGCGACAATGAGGTGCAATAACGTCTTTCCTTTTTTTCCAACGATAAAGAAATCGATGACAATGTTGTTTGAACCCTCATTGAAATGTTCAATCGTGAAAATGAATTGGTTAAAATATTCAGAAAGGTTCAAGCGTTTCAAAGAAACTGATTATATCCTTGCCACTTTGAGATTACTTAAGAGTCGAATCTCTACAATGGCAGCAAGAAGTGGACGAATGTTCATCGGGACAGAGCTATCCAACGAACTATGGACAAAAATTCCAGGAGATCTTGGTGATAGGATCAAGAAGGCATTCGATGACAAATACCCTGGTGTTTTCATTGGGGTTTTTCCAAGGATCTTCTTTGCCTATAAATACCTGGAAGAATAGTGTAAAGAGGCCGCTCAATAGCGATCACTTAAAATGCTGGATATCTACAAAAAGATCCTAATCCCAAGCTATTACAAAGAACCTGCCAAAAGATATGGCCTCAGGAAGACAAGATCCTTCAAGGGAAAACCACATGAATCTCATGTGAAGATTGACCGACGGAAGACTCTCCGACGTTGCAAGTGTTATCTATGTGGCGAAGAAGGACATTTTGCTCGTGAATGCACTAATCGGAGACGAAATGTTGATAGGGTGACCATCATGGAAAGCCTCGACCTTGGTGAGACTATGGAGATCTTATGAGTCGAAGAAAATGGCCCTGATATTAAAGATATTTATAGTGTGTCGGAAGGCAAAGAGCTCAACAACCGTATTATGGCTACGCACCGGATAACAGTATTAATCAATATGCCAGGCTATCTGGTAGGAGAACCAGGAACCTGGTAGGCATAGATGAGGGTGACGAAAGAGGAGTATAAATGCCCTCACAACTGGCAGTTTAATCAGTCACTGGCCCCAAATTTCGAAAATTGTCAGCATTGTAAAGATTACACAGTGACAACCAGTCGAATGCATTGTGAGAAATGCAAACTGACTATCTGTGGACTATGTTCAAACTATTGCTACAAAACGACGATTCCAAGGGTCCAACAACAAAGGCATTTTGAGTTTAGCTCAGAACGGTTACATAGGGAACAGACTGAGTACTTGCTGAAACTGGAATTGCAAAAGGAAGAAGATGATGGACGCATCGCACGATTGGAAGAACAAAGGATGCAAATGGAATTGAAAATAGCAGCTTTAAGACATGAGCTGTTCGATGTCAAAAAGGACTCCAAAGAGAAACTCGAAGCCTTGCAACAGGAACTAGCCGAGTTAACCCAGAACGTAACTGAGGACGAAATCACTGCATTCCTGCGAGAAGAAATGGAAGAAAAGGTTGTCTTGGCCCAGGTAATACCCAAGGAAGAATACAATGGGCTCTATAACATCAAAGTGGAGATTGATAACCAAGGGAGACAAAAGTTTGTGTTAATGTAATCTTAGACACTAGAGCCACCGTCTGCTGCATCAACAAAAGGAGTATACCGGAAGGAATCTTAGAGCCCTCAAAAACGACAGCAAAGATGGTTGGGGTTAACTCAGAAACCCTAGTCAACGACAAATTAAAGGAAAGACACATGATGATAGGAGCAGATATTTTCAAAATCCCCCACACTTATGCCTTGGAGATCAACCTGGGAGGAAACATAAACATGATCTTAGGATGCAATTTCATAAGATCAATGAGAGGTGGCCTACGGATTGAAGGAAACCTGATCACATTCTACAAATATGTGACATCCATACAAGCAGACCAGACGGTACAACGTATTGCTGCCATCCCAGAATTGGACTTGGAAGAAGAAGAATATATCATGATGGCTACTGAAGAAAAGGGGCAAATAGAACCAATCTTCTTCAAGCATAATGCCAAGTTCTTTGAAGAGCTAAAAGCAACAGGATACATCGAGAAAACATATTTGGAGCCTGCTTTGAGAGAAAAACATATCGAGTTTATAAGCTTTCTATTATTGCAATAAAATTCAGTGTGTTCAAATATATAGAATGAATTAGTACTCTGAATTCCCTTAGTGGAAAATAAGACAAAGATCCGAATAAATTCTGCAATCATCCTGGTATTAGAGCTTGGTTTTCCTTAACCGGTATGCCTGAGTAGTTTACTTATTCTAGGTTTTTGGTCACTGTGTTGTAGTTATATTCACGATTCGATAAATATTCCCAGACAGTAATATAAAAACAAGATAAGGCGACCATAAGAACCCTATGCTTGGATCACGAAGTGTTAAAATTCCTAGAAGTATCCTATCTTAAATCTATCAGTCCTAAGCAACGTAAGTCACTGTAAGTGTAACGCCCCCGGCTGGCCCGGGTATTCGGATCCAGCACGCGGGTCATCACCAAGAAACCCCTTTTCAGGTTCAGGACTGGCCTCACAGACCAACACTAGTCCTTTCAGTATGCTTTGTCCTCACTTGCACACACCCTGGTATCAGAGCTTGGTTTTCCTTAACAGGTATGCCTGAGTAGTTTACTTATTCTAGGTTTTTGGTCACTGTGTTGTAGTTATATTCACGATTCGATAAATATTCCCAGACAGTAATATAAAAACAAGATAAGGCGACCATAAGAACCCTATGCTTGGATCACGAAGTGTTAAAATTCCTAGAAGTATCCTATCTTAAATCTATCAGTCCTAAGCAACGTAAGTCACTGTAAGTGTAACGCCCCCGACTGACCCGGGTATTCGGATTGGCCCCACAGACCAACACTAGTCCTTTCAGTATGCTTTGTCCTCACTTGCACACACCCTGAGAAACTTTCCAGGAGGTCACCCATCCCAGCATTACTCCACGTCAAGCACGCTTAACTGTGGAGTTTTAATGTGATGGGCTACCGAAAAGAAAGGTGCACCTTGTTGGTATAGGTTGTACTATCAAACCATTTAAGCATTTCCTTGGGGTATTACAGTAAGACAGTAAGGGCGATGTAGTCGAAAAGGTAGGCAAGGGATTGAGAAAGTTTAAGAGTGGCTAACAATCGGAAGAATAGCACTAGTGAAAACAGGCTATGGTAACCTCTTACCTAAGCCATAATTGTTTCTATGTCTAAAATCTGGGAAGAACACATCGAAAGATGGTATACTACTTCACATACCAAGAACCTTGAATATCTTAATCTAGTCGATACACAAAAACCAAGTCACAAGGATCTAGCTCATAACCTAGTCGTACTCTACGATAAGACCTCATTAGTCGCACGAGTAAATATTAAAAATCAAAAGCTTATTCAAGAAGAATTATCTGATATTCGAACTAGGCTAAGCAAGCTTGAGTCCACGGTTCAGCAAGCACTATCTGCTGTTAAGCAGGTCAAAGAACGACGTCCCTTGATTAAGGAAGATGCTGAGGAACTAGTTTTGCAAATCAGTGAACAACCAAAGTTCATTGAAAAGCAAACAGAATCCTTAACAGAAGATTTAACCAAGAAAGTAGCCGAAGTCTCGGAGCTGATACAGAGCTTCAGGAGATCCGTTATGGGAGAATGAGCCTAGCCCATTCCAAAGCTAGTGCTGCATACAAGGAAGCTCTTGAAGCAACAAAAAGCCTTTGGCACGACACTACCACAGGCTTTCTCGAAAAAGGAGAAGGACAGGGAGTCGCCCCAACACATCGACAACTCAACACTATCCTCTTTTTATTGGTCAAAATCACCAAACAGCTTGAAACCCTAGAAGAAAAGCTACAAGGAAGGCCTCAGGAGGAAGTACCTTCCAACATTGATTTAACAGACCTTACCGAGCAATTATCACAACTACACACCACACCAAAGGAACCAGGCAGACTAAGGGTATTTAAAAACCCCTTTGTTATCCTAAACGACTTAAGTAATGAGTCAAAGAAGCTCGTTACCACCGATAACACAGATGGCAACCACAAGTTCTAATCAGGGAGTTGGAGCTCCTTTGGTGGAACATCAGACTATGGAGATCTTATCAGTCGAAGAAAATGTCCCTGATATTGAAGATATTTATAGTGTGTCGGAAGGCGAAGAGCTCAATAACCCTATTATGGCTACGCACCGGATAGCATTATTAATCAATATGCCAGACTATCTGGCAGGAGAACCAGGAACCTGGTAGGCACAGATGAGGGTAATGAAAGAGGAGTATGAATGCCCTCACAACTGACAGTTTAATCAGTCACTAGCACCAAATTTTGAACATTGTCGACATTGTAAAGATTACACAGTGACAACCAATCGAATGCATTGTGAGAAATGCAAACTGACCATCTGCGGACTATGTTCAACCAATTGCTACAAAACGACGATTTCAAGGGTCCAGCAACAAAGGCGTTTTGAGTTTAGCTCCGGTTACTTAGGGAACAGACTGAGTACCTGCTCAAACTGGAATTGCAAAAGGAAGAAGATGACAGATGCATCGTACGATTGGAAGAACAAAGGATGCAAATGGAATTGGAAATAGCAGCTTTAAGACAGGAGCTATTTGATGTCAAAAAGGACTCCAAAGAGAAACTTGAAGCCTTGCAATAGGAACTAGCCGAGTTAACCCAGGAGGTAACTGAGGACGAAATCACTGCATTCCTGCGAGAAGAAATGGAAGAAAAGGTTGTCTTGGCCCAGGTAAAACCCAAGGAAGAATATAATGGGCTCTATAACATCAAGTTTGTGTCAATGCAATCTTAGACACCGGAGCCACCGTCTGCTGCATCAACAAAAAGAGTATACGGGAAGGAATCTTGGAGCCCTAAAAAACGACGGCAATGATGGTTGGGGTTAACTCAGAAACCCTAATCAACGCCAAACTAAAGGAAGGACGTATGACGATAGGAGCATATATTTTCAAAATCCCCCACACTTATGGCTTATAGATCAACCTGGGAGGAAAGATAGACGTGATCTTAGGATGCAATTTCATAAGATCAATGAGAGGTGGCCTATGGATTGAAGGAAACCTGATCACATTCTACAAATATGTGACATCCATACAAGCAGACCAGACGGTACAGCGTATTGCTGCCATCCCAGAATTGGACTTTGAAGAAGAAGAATATATCATGATGGCTGCTGAGGAAAAGGTGCAGATAGAACCAATCTTCCTCAAGCACAATGCCAAGCTCTTTGAAGAGCTAAAAGCAGCAGGATACATCGGGGAAGAGCCTATGAAGCATTGGGCTAAAACTCAGGTGAAATGCAAGCTGGATATTAAAAATCCTGATTTGATTATTGAGGATCGACCTTTGAAGCATGTTACGCCAGCTATGAAGGAAGCCATGGCGAAACATATCAGTAAACTGCTGGAACTCAAAGTGATAAGACCAAGCAAGAGTCGGCATAGGACAACTGCCATGATTGTCTACTCTGGAACCGAAGTCGATCCAAAGGCTGGACAGGAGAAAAGAGGAAAACTGATTATTGATAAAGCAAACTACCCTAATCGCTAAACTGATTATTGACGGTAGAAAAGATTGGTGTTTGAGAGTTAGTGTAACAAGAATGTGGGAAAACGGTACAAAAGAATCGGATGTGACCAGATCATATATAGTGTTTGTTGATGAAACAGTAAGTTGAAACTTCTATGATTTAGTAATTATGTTGTGTTTATATCAGCCTCTTAGGATCGTCCCTATTATTTTAATTTGTTTAGCTCAACAGCAAAGCTGTATCTAGCGACCCTTGAACTCTATTTGCTTATCTAACCAACTAAATGCCATAATACCAAGCCCTTGAACCCTGTTGCTTATCTACCCAAACTTGATGCTGCCAACTCGGTAGCTACTAGATGCTTGCTCCACGACGAAAGAACGATAACAATAATTACGAGTAGAGAACTAACACCTAATATACGATGCAGTCATTTGGAGAAACAGACCAACCTTTCAACTAGGTCTGGAGTACCTGAACTATGGGAATGTAGGATTTTTTCCCCCTGATGCTATTTCCATGAACTATCATCATGTAAAGTTCTGTGTTATCTTCATTTACGGGAGGCATATCTATTAAACAGAATGCATATCACATCTTCTCCAACACTTTTGTAACGCAACGTATATCTAGCTATCAGCAAAACAGATTTGTAGGTGTAAAACACGGCAGAATCCCATTTACCAGAAGCACAATGTAGATTACAGCCGATCAAGTGTATTTTGTGTGTAGTTTGATATTAAAACTTTAACCAACACAATGACAGCCTAGATTGATTCAGATATAACTTCATATATATTACAAAACCAATCGATTGTGTGTGTATAACGGAATCAAGCGATTGTGTGGGTATAATAGAACAAAGCGTTTCTGTTTTTGTTTCGGTTTTAGTTTTTTGTATGTTTCTTACAAGTGTGAACAAACATTTATTTTGTGATGTGTAGAATGATCATATGTTGACTGTTATTGGCTGTAATATGCGTGAGAGACACTGCAAAGCTTTCACAATGGGATGCATGTATGTACTTACAAACATAAAGATCATAAAGGCATACGAAAAATACATGCCGATACAACAATCAATGGAGCTTGCATTTATATACAAGACAAGAATACAAAGTATTCCAAATACAAATTTGACCTTTCGACTGCTGTGAGATTGAAGAAAATATTGACAACAATAAGTGGAATTACGATAATTTATTTCTACTATTATAATTAATATTCATGTTAATACCTTTAGAGGATTTCAAAGAATATTGTACATTTATAATAACTCAATGTAAACGTAGACGTTATTGAATTTGTTAAAAAGATTTGGAACATTATGCAAGCCAAAATTACAGAAAACTAAAAGTAATAATTGTAAATCATAGGTATATCTTTAATATTTTTCTCAACATATATGGTGCATGCTATAGTTCTTCGTATTCACCCTCTTCTTATTGTGATGCAAAAATGAAGAAATAATGGTCACATTATGGGAAGCAAAGGTGAATGAGTTTATCCAACCGTTAGAAAACCATGCCGACAAGCAAGTACTCATAGCGGTTGCAGGGTGTAAATGCATGAACTTCAAAGGTACAATAACATAAATAATAATAATATACCTTTATGTGAATTATCGTTACGATCTTCAAATAAGACACTAATTCAATTCAATATAGGACGAGATTACTTAAACATATTGCAAGCAGCAATTTTCTTCGTTAATCCTGATATCACGGAAACCAGAGAACTCCAATCAATAAATGAAGTCGACAAAGAAAATCGAGTGTTGATGCAAAAGGAAAAACCCCAAAATACTGAAACGATGGAACAACCCAAAGTCAAAAATACAAAAACTATCGAGGAGAGTTTAGAGTTCAAACTTTCAAGCGAGGTAAGAAAAAACATGATTATCAATAATAAATAAAAAAAGTTCTACATTTAAATATCTATTGATCTAATAATGTAAAAGTAAACTTCAAAACAAGTCAAAGAGTTTTTCTGCACATGCGAAGCAAAAACTATCAAGCTCTATGAAGTTTATCAATGGTACTTCAATTTTTTCACAAAGTGTCTATGTAAAATGAGACCAACAGGAAGTAACTTAGTTTGAAACAATTTCCTAGATCAGACAACCAAATATACTCAAAGGTAAGATGTCATATTAAATAAATCAACACTTATGATTTTATGCATCTTTCAATTGAATAGTTTGCTAATAGAAAAAAATGAGTAGGTACAAAATAACATTGGAGATTGAAGATAGTATTGCAACCACCACGGTGGCCCTTTCCGATAGAGAAGTCCAATAACTGGTGGGTATTCCGATGACTCGACTAATAGCAGAAAACGAAGAGGTAAGAATACAAGTCCCAACAAAATTTCATTAAATTAAAATTACATAATGTCTATAATATTCAACAAACTAATCTCGAATATGCAACTGATTGCAGGTAAATTGACGACCCCATTATTGTTGAAAAGGATAGTCGGACAAACAAGAATTTTTCAGCTCAAGTTCATTGAACACGATATGAAAAAGGGATACAAAGAACTCACTGCCAATAAGATATTTGACGTTGACGAACGAAACAAAGAAGCAACAAGCGACATAAAAGTGAAACTGGAAGAAGACCAAGCATGTATAAAAGATAAAGGAAAGCAGACTCAGAACATCAAACACATGTCCACTTTGGAATCAGACTTTAACATGACGTCAATCATAAAATGTGGCATAGAAAAAGAAGTACCAAACAAAAAAAAAAAAAGCTCAAGGAGGGAAAACGAATTAAACCCGATGACGAAATCCAAACGTCATCAACTCAACCCCATGTTTTTTCAGTTTGGTATTTCTATTTGAAGTTTGACAATGTCTTTTGCATATAGGTCTCAATTAAATTTGAAAATTTAACTAATATTTTATCTTATTCTAGTTTCAATTCAATTTCAATTTTTAGATGTTTATATTTATGTTTTGTTTATCCAATTGATCTCCCGTTAGACTACGTCATTACCTTTTGGTTCTCACAGACGAGAAAACCTTCATGCATTGTTGTTCTCCAATTGATAAAACAATGATAAAACAACCGCGTAGCGTGCGGGGTAGTAGATTAGTGTATATATCGTATTATCTAGTTGCGCATTAAACACGACAAACCATTTTGATGACAAACGGTATGACGAGATATTATTGTCATTTTAAAAAAATTACACTTAAAATTAAATAATCATTATTATCAATTAAATAAAATCATTATTGTCATTTTAAAAAATTTTAGTTAAAAAAAATAAAACCGATTAAATAAAATCTAATCTAATATATACCTTAACCAATTAAAAGTAAAACAATATCCCGATTCCTTCTCTCATTAACCATCGTAAATTCATTTTATTAATATAATATATATCAAAATCTAATCACCGTGATTATACATGATAAAATTCTCAATTCAAAAAATAAAAATCATATCTAAATCGGTTAATTACTTTAAAATAACTAAGGCAGCTTTCACTTATATTTTAATACCCAAAATATTTCATGGCATATTTAGATATCCAATTATAGTTTCTTTTACATTTTGATACCCAAAAATAAATAAATGACATCAACGTCCCTAACTCTCATATATTGACCCATTTCTTTTTAACCCCAATCATTCACTCTCAATCATTCACCATGACCACTTCTTGGGTGTCTCGGGCAGCCGTCGATGATCACATTATCAGGTCGTCATAATCCCGACCGGTTAAGTGTTTCATGGCATTGATTTACTGTTTCTCATTCTTGAAGAACAGAGAAACAGAGATGTGTTAAATTTGTATCACTGGATGAGAAGAATGCGTCTCTATCTTGCTCTTCACTGGTGACTCCGTAAAAAAATATGTTGCTATTGATGCGGTGAAGATTGACGCCCCATCAAAATTCATCAATGGTTGTCGGAAAACTAGGTGGGTGATGTTGGGTTAATGGACTCATATTTTATATACATGGATAATTTACAGATTAATTATATATTATGTGCTATCTTATAGTTTGGCCCAAATATTGGTGGTCCTATGGATATTAATATTAAGTGGGCCAATACATCGTCATATAAAGTATAGGGCCCAATTGTGTAGATACCTACGGGCTTGATCCTAATTGATGATGGGCTGATTAGGGTTAAGCACCACTATATATGTGAAGGTTATGGTCCCCGGTTGAACATACGTTATATCTTTCTAACATCCCATCGCGAGAGAGAGAAACCCTAGCGTGTGTATCAACTGGAAGACATCCTAACCTAGGCCATCTTCAACCCGGATTAAAGACTTGCACTTATGGATTCAGGTACGCTTCCGCTTATGATTTATTCTAAATAATTCGATGTGAAGGTTACAGTTATTTATGTGGATTAATTCCAACAATTGGTATCAGAGCGTCCTTCGTATTGAGTTATTTGAATAGTTTGATTTTGGATGAAATTGTGATATATAAAGAGCAAAAGGGGTTCGAGGTTCTATTCTTGTTCCATAGTGCCTACAGCAAAGGCCCAGTAAACAGGGGAAGCAAGTTAGTATATTATGTATATTATCATTTGCCTGCTTCACCGAAAGTTCCACCCTTTGCATGTTTCTTTTTCAATGTTCAATGTTTCTTCTTTGGGACATTGCGTTTGCTGATTCAAGATTGACCCTATGGGTCCTGTAAAAGGGAGGAAAAGAACAATTGCGAAAAGGATAATTGAACAATAGAATGGGTCCTGCAATCGGTTTTTTTTTTTGGGTTATTTTTGTGAAGATTGTGATTAGATACTAACAAAAGATATTGAGATAAGATTCAGATTTGTTTCCATTTTTTTTTTAAAAAAAATGGTAAACAAATAAAATTTGGATTCAGATTCAATATTTGACAATAATATTTTATGTATATTTTGTATATGTCTGATATTCTGAATTAGTTAATTGAAACAATATGTTGCCAAAGCAACCTTTTTTGTGTAAATTAATTTATATAGAATATTAAGATGTTTTGTGTGTGTATTAATTCCATGCATTTAACAATCGGCCCAAAGGAAGATTTTATTTGGCAGGAATTAAAACATGCTTGTGGTAATAAATATGTGATAATTATTATGTTTTCCATGTGAATGTTAAGTCGGTCCAAAGAAAGGCTTAATATTTGACAGGATTTTATTGTCAATATTTGATTACTACATCAAGAGTACCACTTACAAGTTGATTTACTGTCCAAAGACTAAAATCAATGTTGTGCTAGGTATCTTGTGATGGGGATTTGTTAATTATTTGAATCTGTAAATTAAAGTTATATATCAGTAATAATTGTGAGCTTGTAGTTTGATATTATTTTTGTTCCTTTTCAGTCAATACTTCTGCTACTATAATATCTGCAAACATTAACAATATCCCTGTGCTTAACGGCACAAATTTAAGGAATGGAAAAAGAACATTATGATAGTTCTCGGTTGCATGAATCTAGACCTTGCACTTCGGATTGAGCAACCTGCTACTCTTAAGGATACATCTACCCCTGATGAAAAGAGGGAGATGGAGAAGTGGGAACGCTCAAATCTCATGAGTCTTATGATCATGAAACGTGCAATTCCAGAGTCATTCAGGGGCACTATGTCTGAAGAGGCTAATGCCAAATCGTTCCTTGCCGAATTTGAGAAACGTTTTGCAAAAAACGAAAAGGCTGAAACTAGTACTCTTTTGAGTAATCTTGTTTCAATGAGGTATAAAGGCAAAGGGAACATAAGGGAGTACATTTTGGAAATGTCTCATACTGCTTC
Organism: Drosera capensis; assembly: GCA_001925005.1. NCBI lineage: Eukaryota > Viridiplantae > Streptophyta > Magnoliopsida > Caryophyllales > Droseraceae > Drosera > Drosera capensis. The sequence goes on from LIEC01011973.1 coordinate 16,889, forward strand.
AAAACTAAATGCACTCAAGCTGGTATTACCTG
>LIEC01011974.1:5053-43549 GCA_001925005.1 Drosera capensis
CAAACTAATCTTGTAAAGGCGATTTGATGTGCGTTTTACGAACATCAGCAACCTGCTGTTGTCATACACCTTTATGGCATCTCCCACCATATTTACCTCGCTCCCATTCTCTGTCATCTATCCAAGACTGTTGATATTAGTGCAAAGTTTAGGAATGTAGTATACCTCATGGAGGACATACTGATCTTCATTCTTAAATTGGAACACGACCGTTCCTTTGCCCATGACTTGAACTATATTGTCATCGCTAAGTCTCACCTCCCCGGTGATCTTTTCATCAAGTTCTTGGAACATTTCTCGTCTTCTCGTCATATGATTGCTGGCACCGTTGTCTAGGTCCATACATCCTTGGTTGATGTCTTTTCCTCATCGCCATGGTGAAACACATTCACCATCCTTTCTTCTCTAGGTTGTATGGCGTCTTGCTGTTTAGCTCGTGACTCATCCTGAGACATGGAAAACAATAACGCTGGCTTGTCCGGAGTAGCGTCTGTGTACTGTCTTTTGTGGTTCCATCGCTTACTGCGACACTCCGAAGCATAGTGTCTTATTTTCCCGCAATTGAAACACTTGATGTGCCTTTTGTCACGTCTGTTGCTGCTTGTGCTTCTTGTGCCTTCCTGGCATTCTCCATCATTTCTGCCTCGGTCGCTCCTTCCGCGACCTGGTTCACGCCATTCGCCTTTACCTCGGTCTGAAGTGCCGGATCTATATTCCTGACCAGATGACAAAGCCTCCCCAGTGTTGTTCCTCTCGGGTGCCTTCCGTTCAGTTTGTATGAACATGAGCTGCCTCCCACCACTACCAGTGTTCTCGCGGAGTCGAGCTCTCTCTTCGAACGCCTTCAAATGTCATATGGCCTCCTCGAACGACATCGTCTGAAGATCAAAAAATTGTTCGATACTGGCAACGACTATGAAGTATCTGTCAGGCACGCTGTCGAGTAGTTTTTTGACTAATGCGGCATTGTCAAGATCTGCACCAAGACTAGAAAATCTGTTGGACATGCCGCTGAGCTTTCCGGCGAACTCGTCAATGGACTCTTGTTCTGTCATCCGTAGAGCATCAGATTCACTCTTTAATGTCTGCAACCGAGCTTTCTTTACTCGATCAGCACCCAGGTACCTCGTCATGAGGCTCTTCAAAATTTTCTTGGCCGTCTTCTTCTCCCAAAATGCCCTTTGACCTCTTAATTATGAAAATGCCCTTTGACCTAGTATAAAATGATCTTTGCTCTCTTTTCTCTCCACACGCCGTCTCTCCTCTTTGCTCCTATTCTTCTTCTTCCTTGCTCCACCACCAAATTCCTCTTATGAACACAAATATTTCAGATTAAGAGACAAAAAAACAATCGAACCGATGATGAGATCATGGTTGTTCGCCTCTGGTGACGTCGTGTTTGTGCACCTCTGGTTGCGTCGTGGTTGTTCGCCTCGGGACAGCAATGGTGAGGCTTCTGGTGGCCGGATCTGGGCATCGTTCGGGTTCGGGCCTCTGGTGGCTGCGGCCACCTCTTCCGACAACGGTGGTGGTCGGATCTCTAGTTGATCTTCGGCGTCGTCCACCTTTACGCAAGTATGTCCTCGACCGATATCTCCTCGGCCAAGTGTCCTCGGCAACTTCACACACCTGCTCTGATACCAAATGTTGGTTTAGGATCGATATGGTGTGTTTGAGACAAATGGTTTGTGGGAAAAACCTTCCTCTTTTCTGTATTACTTTCTTATTGTCTTTGAGTTGCCGAGGTACTTCTCTACCTTTCAAATCTATGCTATATATAGGAAAACAAACAATGCTTTACCTAAAACACAAAATACGTTTTTGTTTTAAAACGTGGAAGACAATGAACAGTGAAGACTACGGCCAACAGATGTTGCCTGCGTATTGGGAAGACCGGAGGTCCAGTAGAGCGATGATGCAGCTTAAACGCCATCACTGATATTTAAAAAATCCTGACATAAGGTAGAGAAAATTACCTTTGTTTCGTGAAATAAGGGCAGCATGCACAACTGACTTTCCTTGAAGCAATCCAACTGCAGCTTCCCCACGAATGAACTCTTTCATAAGCATGTACTTCACCAGGTCCCAGCACTTCCCTTGCATGGCCATGTATAATGGGCACTTGCCATGGACATTTATACGATATGATTCTTGCCGATGCTTAAAGACCAAATATCAAGACACTGCTTCTCGGTGACTGCCAAGGGCAATGTGCAATGCAGTATTCCCCTGAGAATCTGCCTCCGACCATAATAATGTATAAGGGTGACATTGGGCATCACATAGATCTTCTCGATCTTTCATGAACTGAGACCAGAGAGTCAAGGAGATGAGAGAGTGAAGCTATTGCAGAGAAGATCTAGGGGCTTCCACTAACACTGTGTTCCCTATTGCAGTATGACCCCAAGTTCCAGTGCAGAGAGTCAAGGCCACCAGCTCAGGACAAACATATCAAAGCTGTCAGCCTGGCCTAGTTACATCTGTTTGCTGGCTTCATACACAAACCCAATAGAAACTCTAAGCCGAAATATGATACAAACTCAAGTACCGAACAATCAAAGGAAGCTCCTAATTTAATTGCCCCTTATGTGAATCGGCATCAACTGAACTTGAAAACCCATACAAGCACATCCTGACTCCAGTCACCTTCAAAGCGCATCTCCACATGCTCTCTCATCAAGCTGAGCCATTGTTACCTCGTATCCTCCTCGATAGAGAGAAAAAATCTCTCAGTGAGTTTCACTTCACATAATAGTATCCAAAAATCTTCTAACATACATATGGATACCCTAAATGAAAATCACATACAATTTGGTACCTATTCTTTAACCTAACCAAACCACACCTATAACTTAACCCAATCAATTTTCTATCAAAACTCATCCAGCATGGCAAAACCATAATTTTCTCCACTCCCTTCCTAAGAACTGTCACGCCATAACCTCTGAACTGCCTCTCCCACTCTACGCCGCGCCTTTGTCCTCAACTACCCATAACCTAGAATCGTTCCACCTTCTCCCTCAACCACCTTCGACCCTGAAATCGTCCCCTTCTAACTCTCTAACATCAAACCTTGCTCCTGAACGAACTCTCTCAATCATTTCTCATCAACAATGATTCCCAAAAATAGAACTGCATCGATCGATCATTAATTGGTCAGGAAACGTGCAAAACAGGATGGGTATTCAAAGGAGACGAAGATGACTCAAATCGTAATTAGGTTCGTGAGACTCAAATCGTAAAGTTTGATTCATCAATTTTTAATGACATGGATTTCATCTTACTGGATTACTCACTGTTTTTTGATTTGTAGCTCACAATGTAAGACATCGACGAAAAGAAACCACGCCAAGACCAAGACAAAAAGAAAAGTGGCAATTTCGCAAACTCTCTTTCCTATTTCAGTGACAAGATACAAACGTTGAAGAGTGTTGTTTCATCCGCATGTATGGCTAAGCTCAAAACTACTCTCTTTCATCGATTTCTAGACACTCCTCCTCGCCACATTAACATAGCCTGATTGAAGGGGATTCTGGACTCATTTAGTGTCCAACTGTTAGGGCTCAGGGTTGGGATTGAGTAAAATGTAGTTCCGTTTATAAAAGAACAAATTATAAATCAAGATTGGAAAGCTCAACTCTGGAGAAGTTATTCAATGGGACCTGCCAAGAGAGGCAACTCCCTCTCTACCTCCTACAGTAGGGGAGGAGTCCGTTCCTCCTGCAATGGAGGTTGATGGCACCACCACCACCACCACAAAACTCTTACCACCTCACATGCCAAAAATCATAACTACATTCTCAAGCATCATTATCAGAACACTACCACATACACCATAAACATTGACCTTAAAGACAAAGAAAAGAAGATCTTGATTGAACAGTTTAAGCACAAACGAAGCTTAAGGCAGATTGAGGAAGATGTTGTACTTGCAACAAGGATTGCATTAGAGGAGGTTGTTCATCTCATCGACCCAAGTCTGGTAGCAACCCTCTCAAATCCAAATGTCCGAATTAAGGTTGTAGTAACCATTCAAAATGGCATTGAAAATGCCCGGTCAACTTAAACTCCAAATCAACTAGCCACTACCACCACAAGACAAAATGTCTCCTTCGGACCACCTTCAACTTCCACAAGAAGGAGTCCAAAAGATCTAGAAAGGACACCAGACATCCTGCCAGCTTCAAACCTCTCCTCTATACTATCCAACGGATAAATCATGATAGCACTCCTGTCGATAGATCCATGAATGTCTCGGGGTTGGAGTCAAACTGGCCATGAAATAATGACAGTCGCCATAAAAGCCAAAAATTCTACAAGGAAGAAGAAACTTTTCTAGAGTTTGTAATGGCTCAGAGTATGAATGAAAGCTTCAAGAGCTGATCATGAATACCACACACACCTTCCTACAACAATGTATGGCTATTATAAGAAAGGACTGGAAGTGACAACATCAAAGCCAAACTTATATTAAAGCATGTCAATTAGTGGTGTGATAAACAAAAACCCAAATGCCAACATGAAGATTTTACAAACAGCAACCCAAATATAGAATTCTGCATATAAAATTCCCTTAATAGAACTCATCATTATCCTTGTATCAAAATAAGAAAAGATCGAAGCAACACTTAAGCCAACAATCAATTCGATTTATCTATGGAATTGTAAAATGAAGAGTAGAATATAAATTTATTGTTGTCTAATTCATTCCCAGGTTCACCGATATATTGTGTTGGTTTAACTTTATGAGATGCATTAATGAGATGTCAAAATCCAAATTCAGATGTCATCTCCAAACCAATGACACCATCAACACAGAGATACTAAACAATACAGCGTAGAGGTCGTTCTGATACCAACTGTAAGAATTTCTTTAATAAGCTAATGACGGAAAACTTAAGGAACTTACCTCCGGTCATAGTTGTTTCACGACGTGTTTGTTCTCGTATGCTTTAATGTCCAAGTTTATGATTGTGACGATGGGCACTAGTCAAGCGATTAACTCTCGTAAAAAAATGGTGTGTTTTTCGAAATGAGAGAGCTTGCCTGAGACCTGTTACCCATCAATATCCACTAAAAAAAGGGTGATTTTGCGACCAACAATAAAATTTAGTCGCAAAAATAGCGACTAAAATGTCAATTTAGTCGTAAATTTTTGTGACTATATGTGTTTAGTAGCAATTTTTGCGACCAGCTTAGCGACTAAAATTGAGTTTAATAGCTAAATTAGCGACTAAAAAAATCTTAAATAGTCATTTTTAGGACTAAAATTAAGCTTAGTAGTTAAATTAGCAACTAAAAAAAATTCTGTAGCCATTTTTTCCACTAAAATTAAGCTTAATAGTTAAATTAGCGATTAAGAAAATCTTAATAGCCATTTTTGCGACTAAAAATAAGCATAATAGCAAAATTAGTGATTAAATAAAGTTTTAGTAGCAATTTTATGGCTAATTAAAATTTGGCAGCAAAATTGGCTAGTAAAATTAAGTTTTAGTTGCTATTTTGACGATCAAAATCAATATTTGTTATTAATTTTAATTTCTTGAAAAATTTTAGAACAATGGTTTTTAAATTTTAAGACTAACTTATGAGTTTAGCCGTAAATTTAACCACTGATATGATGCTATAGTCGCCAATTTCGTGTACCCAAAAAAGTTTAAAAAATACACGCGGGCAAATGATTGATTGTTGGTCACGGATTTGAGTTTGTTGGGCGCGGGTTCGATTGTCCTAGTGTGCGTTTGGGGGTTCAAATATCTCCATCCAGGTCCCACGTAGTTGCCTAATAGAGATAACAATATCAGGTGGCATTGCTCCATATTTATGTGGTATTTTTTATTTTTTTCCCTGGGTTTACAATAGCGACTAAGTTTATAAAATTAGTCGTAAATTTTGTTGCTAAAATGAAAAAACTAGTCATCAAATTTTTAGAGATCAAAAATTATTTTAGTTGTCAAATTAACAACTAAAATTGGTCTTAGTCGTAAAAATAGCGACTAATTTGTTTTAGTCGTCAAATCTGAATAACGAGGAATCTTTTAACAACTAACCTTTTTGATCGCTAAATAGTCGTTTTTATCTATTTAGTGACTAAAAAAGTCATTTTGCGACCAATATTTTTAGTCGTTAAAACGTGTTTTTTTTTTGTATTGATCTTATATATTGCTTGCCATCAAAGCAATTTTCTATCGTATTGTTGAAAAACTACATCGATATAATGTTGTGTTATAATAGTTGTATTGTAGAATTGATTATAAGAGTCCTATATTTATAAGACTTATGATCGAGAATATACTACGGAATATGTCTTTATAACGGTCATATTCCAACCGTTATATTCCAACGACCATATTACTAATATATAACTAATATATTCTAATATTCCCCATCAAACTGAAAATGGTTCTAAAAAAACAAATTGAGTTTGTTATAAAAGATGTATCTGAATTTAAACTTGACTCATTGAAGCGGGTTATTTGACCGTTTGACCTTGACCTTTCTCTCTTCCGGATCGGGATCTGCTGCAGGTTTTCCTGCAGGGAGTCGTGGAAACTGGGGAGTTCGAGTTTCTGTCATCACTAGCCAGCCAAACTCGGTGGTTTAAAACCACGCGGTTGTTTAGAGATCCGTTTGGTGGTTTCTTCACGTCGGGGCATGGGAGCTGGCTAGTTGCTGCTCCAGCGAGACAGCTAGCTAGTGGTTTGAAGGAAGAGATCGCCCGGGTTGAGGACGGCCGAAAAACTGGCATGGGAAGCGGAAGCGGTCAAAGGCCTAGCCTAGGCATTTCGTCAAGCAGGTTGCGGGCAAGCTCATCAAACCAGCAGGAGGGATTGGTTTTGCAAAGAGCAAGACTAAATTACTCAAACCCATCACTGGTTTGTCCACCAAGAACAAAACCAAGTCGGTCAAACCCATCACTGGTTTAGGGATGAAAATGGAGGACGAGGTCATCACATTCGAATCTTGGTAGATTGCCACATTACTGTCTCCCCATTCAGATCACCCCTCGCCCTTTTATAACGGATCCACCTCTCCTCATCCTCCTCCAATTCGTCTCCCGTGAAACGACGATGACGACGGTCACCTGGGCGAAGTGGAGCAATGGCAGCAGTGGGACTCCACTGGCTCGATGGCCTCGTCCGGGTGCGGCTCACCTGGGCTGGAGATTGCCGCGACGGCGGAAGGTGGTGGCGACACCACTGGGTGCGGTGGCGCGATGAGACCACCAATTCGTGGTGGTGGCTGCGGATCTGGGAAGGAATGGTCCCGCATCCAGGATGGTCGATGGTGATGGTGATGGTGATGAACATCCGTCTGGGTGTTTTGCTGCGGATCTGCGGCTTTAGATCTTACTATCAAGAGGAGCGACGAGGACTAAATTCCAGATCTCTTAAATGGCCGTAGGGTGGTCGCCGGCTTTGGAGGTGAAATATGATGGTGGCGGAAGCGATGGTGGTGGACAGCTCGATGGCTGTGGGTGTGGCCGGATTTTTCCGACGAGGTTAGGTGACAAGCGAAAACGGTAGACAGTGGTCATCCGTCGACATCAACGGATGATTTCGGTGGTCCGTGAGGGACCTTTGCTCTGATACCATGTTGAAAGATTACATCGATATAATGTTGTGTTATAATAATTGTATTGCAAGAGCCATATATTTATAAAACTTATGATCGAGAATATGGTACGGAATATGCCTTTGCAATGATCATATTCCAACGGACATATTCCAACGACCATATTACTAATATATAACTAATATATTCTAACACGTATGAATTAATGAGAACATAACCGGACACACAAAATTGCGAAAATCATGTGAACATTGGAATAAACTGATAAAAACACAAGAAACGCAGGATCATATTAATTGCTTCATTAATATGCTACAAGATGTCCTATGTGCTCAAAAGGTTTTTTTTTTTTACATGTGCCTTTACGAAGTCTGTCATTACATGTGTCTTTGAATTTCGAGCAGTGATGCGATGGTGGTGGACAGCTCGATGGCTGTGGGTGTGGCCGGATTTTTCCGACGAGGTTAGGTGACAAGCGAAAACGGTAGACAGTGGTCATCCGTCGACATCAACGGATGATTTCGGTGGTCCGTGAGGGACCTTTGCTCTGATACCATGTTGAAAGATTACATCGATATAATGTTGTGTTATAATAATTGTATTGCAAGAGCCATATATTTATAAAACTTATGATCGAGAATATGGTACGGAATATGCCTTTGCAATGATCATATTCCAACGGACATATTCCAACGACCATATTACTAATATATAACTAATATATTCTAACACGTATGAATTAATGAGAACATAACCGGACACACAAAATTGCGAAAATCATGTGAACATTGGAATAAACTGATAAAAAAACAAGAAACGCAGGATCATATTAATTGCTTCATTAATATGCTACAAGATGTCCTATGTGCTCAAAAGGTTTTTTTTTTTTACATGTGCCTTTACGAAGTCTGTCATTACATGTGTCTTTGAATTTCGAGCAGTGATGGAATTGGGTGTTGAAAGTAAGCAAGGGAAAGAGTGGAGCAGCCATTGAGTAGAAAAGATTGGTTGGTGCTGTTACATATGATATCCAGAGTTACAAGAAAAAGAGAATTTTTCAATCAGAATTTACCAAGGTGCATCAGGCTATGGAGAATGGGTGGAGGATGATCAAGAGTGATCGAAGAATGCTTGATTCTAATTAGTTCTTTTATTTAGCTTTCTGATGTACAGAAATATGCAGCTTCATATCTTTGTATTTTTATGCCTATGTTATGGTTTTACCTATGCCCTCTTTGTGTGATGTGTACTGGCTGTCTTGCTTTTGCTCTGGATATATATGACCTTGTTTCTCACGTAGGAGTTTGATCCAAGTGATTTTAGGTTATGCTTATGATGTATAATGTTAGCCTATTGTTAGGCAGTTCAGGAGTTATGTTGGGCATTAGATGAAATTGATATGTAATATGGAGTTTTTTTTTTAAAGTTTTTCTTGATGTGATGAATGAAATCTGCTATGTACCTTTATGTATGTCTATTTCTTCTAGGTTATGCACCAAACAACTGAAACTTGATCTCAAAATTTATCAACACGTGAACCGAATGTTACCACAAATGTGTCCACGTAAACGTTTGGAGCTTAACAAATGTAGGTAAAAATCTCAACAAAGAAAAACAGTATGCTCAAGATCAATCAGTTCTTCTTCAATCACATTTTAACCAAAGCATATGTTTTACTGATCTCAACACCAGTCTGCAGTCAAGTTTTTGCTCTCATATCCTGGAAAAACAGCTCCGAAATCCATTTTAGGGCGACCTTGGACTCACCATTTGAGTGACGAAGCCACAATTTTGATCGAGTGAAGACGAATAGTAGCTTAATTACAGAATTCGTAGCTTAATTCAACGAGCACAAGACGCACTTATATTCTTTTTGGACAAACACGAAACTTAATTTTTAAGTGTTGTGACCCAAGTGATCACGACCGTGACGAGTGTGTTGAAACAAAAAGACTTTGGTCAAGGCCGGCAACCAAGCATGCGAGAGTTAGGATGTGAAGGATACTTTGGTAACAGCCCGTGAAGGCCTGTCACGACCGTGACAAGGCTCATCACGCTAGTGACGCTGCCATAAACAGTTTCTGAAAACTGTTTTTTTCCTCCAAAGCTCGTGCTATTTCACCTATGGTCGTGTTCCTTCCTATTTGGGATGATATTTCTTTTAAATAAAAAATCCTAAATCAGATTGAAGGCGACACCGGTCATCACAATCATCATCTCTCCATTTTGCAAAGGAAATCTCCATCATTACAGTAACGGTTTTTCTCGACTACTTCAAAGAAGATTCCAAGGAATTTTTTTCGGGATCGCTTCTTGCAGTGCCCATACAAGACTTGGTTATATCTTGAAGAGTTGTTCATCGAGATTTCTAAGCGACCTTCATGTTACTGAAAAGAGGATAAATAAATCCTTAAAGACAGTTGAGCAAAACGCTTCTAAGTCTTCAAACTCTATATATTCATCTTCTTATTTTATCTTCTTTATGATTTACATAGAATCATGTATTGTGTTTTACGAACGTAGTTTGATGGTTTGTCTCTTTTCATATTTCTCTCTTCATAGGAATCAATTATCTTAACAGGCAATGATATTGAATATGTAAGTCGGAATGGAGGTGAGGTTTTAGTGCCTTTGAAGAAGGTTTCTGTAACGCCCCGGCTGACCCGGGTACTCGGGTCCAGCACGCGGGTCATCACCAAGACACGCTATCCAGGCTCAAGACTGACCCCACAGATCAACACTAGTTCTTTCAGTGTGTTTTGTCCTCATTTGCACACACCTTGAGAAACTTCACAGGAGGTCACCCATCCCGGGGTACCGAAAAGAAAGGTACACCTTGTTGGTATAGGTAGTACTATCAAACCATTTAAGCAGGGTCCTTATATACACCCCCACTTTAAGAACGCAATGTCCTCGTTGCGACTTCAAGCACGATACACACACAAGCCCCAGAACCCTGACCCGGGTTTTCGGATCCAACACGCGGTCGTAGGGTTGCTCTGATACCAATGTGTAATGCCTAAGATTTTTGATCTAATACCTACCAGACACGTGGCGTTACCGCCGCTCCAAACTCCCTTTGAAGTAAGGCGACAAAATTATAAGGGGTTTAAGTATCAGAAACATAGGAAAATAACAAGAAATATCCAACTTACACATCTAAATTACATGAAAATCAAATGTCCGAACAACAAGCGAAATGTTACAGAGAGCCTAATCTAATCATCATCGCTATGTAACGATCCCTTCCACGATCCTTTATTACCTGAAACGAACACGTAACCGTGAGCTCGAAAGCCCAGTAACACAGGATACACGTCCATTCCAGGGGTCTGGCATGCTTATTATATCATGCGTTTCCCATGCGCAAACAAGATGCAATGCAAACAATACCGAGCAACCATATGCCAAACAAGAATATAAATAAATAAATATATACACAAAATAATAAATCAAATTAGCCAGCTTGACCCTTGTTTCATTACCCTTAGTCTTTATTAAAACTTTTAAGGCTCTTCATGTATTTCATGTCATGTAGATCTTCGTGACTTGCGTGGCTTGAACACGTTAATGACATTGGAGGAGTTACCACAGAAATTTAATATGTTACCTAGCACGGCCGTACTAGTAACAACTAAACAAGATGGATGGTCTCTGCAGAAGACCCAAGGCGGTTATTAATAACCAAACACGGTCATCTCTTGATGCCGCTGCGTGCACGCGAAAGGGTTTACACCCTCCCTAGCTAGTCAAGAAATCGTAACTCTCTCAGCCATTAATTTCACAGGATTTTCTCATTGTTCAAAACTTCAAGATTCTCAAGCATTTCCTCATATTCAGGATTCGAGGATTCTTAAGCATTTTCTCGTATTCAGGATTTCAGAACTCTCAGGCATGTAACATGAAATTAATCATATTACCCATGTATAGTAGGTGACCACCATGGTGTTCGTAATTCAAGATTTCAGACATGTAACATGAAATTAATCATATTAATCCATGTATAGCACGTAACTACCATGGTGTTCATAATTCAAGATTTCAGGCATATAATATGAAATTAATCATATTAATCCATGTATAGTAGGTAACCACCATGGCGTTTCATAAGTTCATATAACGTTATATTTTTGTAACGTTCAGGATTAATAATTCGCTACAAAAATAATATTCAATCAACACAGGATATCACACATCATGAGCAAACAATATTCAGAAATCGTCATTATACTCTATAATATTCTATAGGTTGCATCGTTACCCTTTAGGCAAGCAAACAATCAAGCATATCAGGATTTTATTTTCTTATTTATCATACAAGTATGTGATCAAACAATCACACAGATCAAGTCACGCACACACAATTTAGGGTAACGATGTGTGTTACCTTGTCATTTTTATACAATCTCCCAAACAATTCCAAGCTTAATCCTCCTCCTTCGTAGCGTTCGTACTATTTCTTTGTCTCTGCTCTCAAATAGGATGCGCAGGTTTGATGTGAAAATTAATATGAATTGAGACCGGTATTTATAGACAATTGTTAAGATTTTTAACAAGAGTGGTTAAGATATTTACGATATTTCCACGTCATCCAAATAATCTCAAACTTATCCCAAAATATCTTACATACGTGAATATTTATCTATCAAAATAAAATAAAAAAAATTCCAGGATATGACATCTCTCCCTCCTTTCAAGAAGTTTCGTCCTCGAAACTTGACTAATGTAAAATCATGAAATTACTTAAGAATAAATAACGATATCACATAAGCAAGTATAAATAACACCTTAATATTACTAGTTACAACTGCTCCTCATTCTGAGCTCCCTGAGGGTTCATCATATAGACTCGTCCCGCAGGTTGTTTTCCCTTAGCACTCTGATTAACGGATGGATTTGATGATTGTGCCATAACCTGACCTGAAATAGAAGGCTTCTCAGTATTATCACTCGGATTGTCGCCCTTCTATGGGCAGGAAGATATTTTATGTCCCAAGTCACCGCAACGATAACATGCTCCTGAAATGGTCCTACAATCTCTAGCGTAATGTCCGATTCTTCCACAGATGTAACACTTTACATTGCTTGCGGACTTACTCTAGCTACCACCTTCAGTGCCTCGGCTCATTTCTTGTGTCGTTTGTTGGCTGCGGGGTGCCTTAGAGAATGTTCGAGTATCATTACTTTGTTGTGAAGGTGCTCCCTTCTTCTGGTTTGAAGCATTACCAGCACCCTCCGAGTTCAATCCACCAGCTTGTGTATTCCCTTTAGTCTTTCTCTTCTTGAAGCCTTGCCCCTAATCATCATCCCGATCAAGGATAGCACGTTCTAGTTTCACTGCTCCATCGTACATCTTTTGATAGGTCATAAAGGTTTGAGGGGCCAGGCCGATACATAATCTGTAGTTCAGGCCACCAAGAAATTGTCTCTGTTATTCCGCGTCCTGTGCATATAATGCTGGTTGGAATCGCAACAGATTCGTGAATTTCGAAGCATACTTCGACACAGTCATAGTTCCCTGTTTCAAGTTGAGGAATTCATTCCTCTTATCAGCTTGGAGAGACTCGGGTTAAAACCTTCCTCTAATTGCAGCCTTGAAGTCCACCCATCCAAATCCTTCCTCTTCGGTCCTTTCCTCAGCAGTGCTCCACCAGGCATCAGCTTCTCCTTCGAGGTAATACGAAGCAAAGATGATCCTTAAGTTATCAGGGCACTGAACTGCATCGAGTAACTTCTCAAAACTTCTAAGCCAATCTTCAAGGGTTACCAGGTCGCCTTCACCGCTGAAGTGCTTAGAACGATAGGCATTTAGGCGACGGAGATACTTGTCGCCATCTACTCCTTGATCTTCATTTTCCTTTTGAGCCCTCTTTGCTAGCTCCCTTACCAGGGCTTGGATAGCATTCACCAAAGGTGCGTCTATAGAAGGCACATTAACCAGAGCAGGTGCATTACCCAATGCAGGTTGTGTGTCGTCTGACACATTTACAGGTCCTATTGACTCAACGTGAGATCCTTGTTGTTCCACTTCTTCTTCATCTTCTACAGGCAGAGCGTTCTGATTTTGGATCACATCCAAGGCATTCTTGGGCACGTTTTTGTGACTGAAATATCACACTTATCAATGTCAAGCATTCTTTCTTTTAGGTTTAATACCATCCATTTCAGGCTTGAAATTCCATTTTCAAATACATTATTTTTCTTTAATTCATGTAAAGCTCATGGATAATCATCATATCAGGCTCGGGATGGAACATATCATAAACTAGATATCACTCAAGCATTCAAGGTTCAAGAAATGAAACAACTTTTACTTATTACTACTTAATCCATAGAAAATAGTACATAGGCCACCAATCCTCATACGCCCACTCGTTTAAAACCTTTCTCAAATATCGAAAGTGCTTATTTTGGGGGTCTACTTCTTCCCATGGAGATAACAAATAATACGATTTTTACGTAAACACTAGATTTTAAATCAAGAACCTCTAAAGTCAGTTCCATGAGATTAAAGCTTAAAATTCTCAAGTCAAATATCAAAGAATAGAAAATCCATTAGCTCTGATACCACTCTGTAACTCCCCGGTTGACCCGGGTACTCGGGTTCAGCACGCGGGTCGTCACCAAGACACTCTATCCAGGCTCAGGATTGACCCCACATACCAACACTAGTCATTTTAGTGTGTTTTGTCCTCACTTGAGCACACCCTGAGAAACTTCCCAGGAGGTCACCCATCCGAACATTGCTCCACGAGTTCTAAAGTGATGGGCTATCGAAAAGAAAGATGCACCTTATTGGTATAGGTAGTACTATCAAACCATTTAAGCAGGGCCCTTACATTTAAGAACGCAACGTCCTCGTTGCGACTTCAAACACGATACACACACAAGCCCCAGAACCCTGACCCGGGTTTTCGGATCCAACACGCGGTCACAGGGTTGTTCTAACGCCCCGGCTGACCCGGGTACTCAGGTCCAGCACGCGGGTCGTCACCAAGACACGTTCCTTACGCACAAAAGCAACCTGTTCCAAACGAACCTTCTTTGATGCTTCCTGGCACCATTCCTCATCCAAATCATATCATCAATCCAAAACACAAAACCATATCAATATTTCCCCACCATTAAAAATAAAAATCCTCATGTACAACAACATACCACCCTCACTCTTACAACATGATCATCAACATACGATCGTCGAAGAAGATGTTGACACAGAAGGCCGCCAACCACGAGCGTACTCGTGGTCTCCATGCCAAGGATGAAGAGGGCTTGAAACAGCGGGGATTCGTGGGTGGCGAAGAAGCTGAAAGAGATCAAGGAGATGTCGGAGGTTGTTGCAGGGCCTAAGTAGAAGAACTTCATTAGGAAGATTGGTGGTTATTTCAATGGGAATAATAGGAGGAGGGGGAATATGAGGAGACAGGATTTCCATTATTATTCGTTCGAGTACGAGCTGAATTTCGGTAATGAGGACGACTTGGATGATCAAGATAGGCTTCGGTTCTCGACGAAGTATGCACCGCCTTTCAATGATCATGCTACGATGAGTACTGGTGTTGCAGCATCATGATCTGATCATCGATGAAGTTGGACCTACAATTGCTCTAGGTATGTAGAGTGCGATTGTCGATCAGTTCGAACATTTAACACTGTGTGATCGGCGATCCATATGATAATATTGGATTCTTATTGATATCTCGTTGGCGTTCATTCTATCATTTGGATATAAGTCTCTTCTTCTGTTTCGTCGACTCTTTCTTGAAATCATAGGTTACGGTATCAACGTGTTTCTTGTTCTGGACTGGTCGACGTTATTGTTGCGTGTGAGTGCGGTGTATTGTATAGTTTCTTCCGATGTTCCGCATTTTGCAATAATTTTCCTGGTGTTGCTCTTTGGTCATTCTGGGTTCTATGAATGATTCAGGATCTATTGTTATTTTGAGTTTTCAAATTTCAAAGCGAATAATTCTCAACAAGATGAAATACAGTATTAAAAAAACTATTGATTAAATTAAAGTGAAACCTTATGCGTGTTGATTTATCAAGATATATCAATACTCCCTCCCCGATCCATTATAAAATAACAATTTTTTTTGAATGATTAATAGTATTTATAATATTATTTTATTTGAAAAAAAGAATCTTTACTTAATTTTCAATCATTACATATATATTATGAGACGGAGAGAGTAGTGATTTTTTGAAATAAAATAAATATAATATAGAATTCAAAAATATATTATAAAATACATATTTTTCAATAAAGTTTATAAAATCTCATCAAATTTTAGGTTGCATCCTAATTTCTTTGTCTATGTGAGAGTAGAGATTTGATGACAGGAAAATAAAGCTCGTGTATTTGCTGAGCCATTCTACTTCTCAATATAAATACAGGTAGTTATATGATATCCTCCAATATAGGAGATATGGGAAAGTGGATTACCAATGATACAATCGGCTACAAAGAGTAATAGCAAATCATATAAATCCAATTATCTCTCTCTCAAGCATAATTCATATAAATCCAATTATATCTCACTCAAGCTTAATTGTACGGATCCACAACCTAGTATTTTGTGTTTCAATTTTATCGGCTTGAAACGTAAACAAAAAACCTCAAGTGTAACTAAACAGAGCCTTAGTCATCAAGCTAATTACTCACTCTAATTTGAGTAATAATGAGGATACAATTATACTAAGAAGCAAACAATGGGGCCATTTATTAGGTATCACTGTTACACACAAGTCTCCCAACAATGAATCAAATGAAATGCGAGTCACTAACTCAGTGACTCACATTCTTTCTTATAACCTAACAACGTCAAGAACAATGTACATGTATAACTCAAACCAGCCAGATGAATGAGGCAGCGCTATCCTTCCAATAATAACTTGAGATTCTGAAGCCCTTCGGCCGAGATGCTCCTGCGAAAGCGTGGCCTCTGAACCACCACAGGAGGCGGAGCTTCTGGGTGAAAACACACCATGACAATGGTTAAGTTGTCTGCTGCTCCCCGCTTGATTGCTTCCTCGACGATCTCTTTGCAACACAACTTTGCGTCATTGTGTGCTCTTAGACGCCTTCTCGCAAAATCTACTGCATTTTGGCTGGTGAAGACATCCCATATCCCATCACTGCCAATGACCAGGAATTCGTCTTCCTTGGTTAAGGTGAGTAACTTGAGTTCAGGCTCTGCGCTTAGGGGTCCATTGATTTTCCCGAGCTCCTTCAATCCCTTAAGATGCCAGTCGCCAAGAGCACGGGTCACACCTAACTGGCCATTCAGGTAACCATCCACAACGTATCCACCAACCGACTCAATCCTTGTCCGTTCATTCATACAACAAGGGCGGTGATCTTTCGACATGTCAATAGCCATGCCACTCCGTGAAAGCACGGCTCGGCAATCTCCGGCATTCGCTACAAGTAAAGATCTAACCAAAATGATGTCACTTTTCCCTTATGTAAATACTTAGAGAACACAGACTGGCATCTCAATTATAACCAAAAAAAAAGGGGAAGAATAACACTAACAGTCACCCTAGAGCTCATCCTAGTCATCAAAACTAGGATAAAAATAAAGTCAACCCAAAGAAAGGTGGCGCACTAGAAAAAAAAGTGGAAGCGAACGTTGATAAGCGATTGTCGAAGAAATTGTCGGATAATATGATCCTACAAAAAAACATACGATTAAAAATAATGCAAATAACAATAGAAATGCATTACCTGCCGAAGATCATCGCCGTGAGAGCAGTTGTTCCAGAAGCGAAGGAAGATTCATGAGAGCATGATTTTGCGAATGCAGCATCAGTCGCCACAAATGACCTAGTAACCACTTTCTCGAGTTCAAGAGGAAATTCAGCATCTTCAACAATGACCCTTGGCAAATGGTCCCTGACAAAATGTGCCGCGGCTTTTCCTCCATGACCATCAAATACCTGCTCACCAATCAAATTCTACATTATGATACACAACGACAACGACAACACCAAATCCTAATGATCTCAACATCGTTAGAAAGTTCTCCCCGCTTTTATCAAGTTGAATATCAAGCCAAAGCTAATATCTAATCTAGAATATGACCACCTTTGAAACATAGAATTCGCTTTCTAGGCCAACCCCATCCTAGCACATGGCAATACTCCGTGTTCGCCTACTATGTAGAGCAATGACTAAAACAGCGAAGTTCATAATGAAACGGCTCCATGACAGATTTCATAGTAGCAACTTTCAGGATTTATAGGAGCGGGGTGAAGCTGTACCATACTAGCTATGACAAAAACGATTCATGATTCAATACTCGTAATGCATTCACACGACTTGTAGCTTTAATGATGAAGATCATTTGAGAGGGAAACAAAATTTATGCAGTTGTGGTTCTCTTACAGACACGAACGATAAACAAGTATGCAAGCATAGTTTCATGCTAGTAGTGTTGAAATGCTATTCTCAAACTCACCCCGTAGAAAGATACTGCTCCACCACCAAGTAGGTCATCACAGTCGAATTTCTTGGCCAAGTTTGCTATGCAAATGTGAGTATCCTCCATCTGTGACCGGCCTCCAATGTCAGACCACTCTCCTGATCTGACGTTAGGGACAAAATCCAAAGGCAAGTTTTGCAATCGATCTGAAATCACTGTTGATTTTTCGCAGATGCTTTCAAGCTGAAAAAGATCATCAAAATTCAGGGTTCATATCTACGTCAAAATGTCTTGGATAACACATCTACCATAATATGTCTTATATAACACAGCTACGGACATTGATTCCAACAGCAGCCATCAATAAAAAATATATGTCCGAACAAGGACCAAGAAATAGTCGATCCCATCAACGAATGTAAAACAATAGTAGGTGTCTTCGACGTTAAGTCACTTGGAGGCCAAACAAAGAAAAATTTCAGAACCAGCTTTCACACATCAGATTGAGTGGAATACCATTAAACATGAGTCATCAAGACCAGCAGAGTTGATGAAATTCTATTCTCTAGCATCGCCCTCAAGAAAAATTCTTATTTTCGATAAGGATGTATGGCCAAGCATTACTCACATAATATAATCTATAAACAGCAATTCCTGATCGAATTCAGGACAACGGGCAATGATGAACTCTAGTTGGAACTTAGGAAATCACATGCCAGCCAACTCAAACAAGTGCTTGAATTGCAAGAGAACAGGGAGTTTATGCTCTAAAACGAACAATCCATGCAAGCCTTTTTTCATCAACAAAAAGCTAATATGATCACACAAGGTAAAGTCAACAAGACAAGATCAATACAAGAATCAACTAAAACAACGAAACTTGATCTGCAAATTCAGCATATAGATCAACTCTAATCAACCACAACTAATCCAAATCCAGCAGAACAGATATGAACAGAACAAATGATGGAACTGAAATCAAAACCCTAAAAGCACCTATCGATTCAAACACATGCAACCACATAACACTCCAAAACCCAATCAACCACAAATACCCATCACCCTAAAACCCCAAAACCAAAACCAAATCAACTATATAATCAATACCCTCACCGAGCAAGAGGGAGAATTGATAGGCCGCTTCCCATCCATGTGGGCAATCAAGGGCTGTTGCAGCTGCAGATTCCCAGTAGCTGGGTTCGAAGAAGAACGAGTCAGAGTTCTGGTTTCTCCATCACCAACACCACCCACTTGCTCCGCATCATTCACACACATCCTGCTTATAAATTGAACCAGATTCTGATGCCTTTGAAGTGGGTTTGATTCGAATTGTGTGAAACAGTTTGAGCAACAACAACGAGCGAATGAGAATGAGGCAGAGTAGAGAAGAAAAAGAGAGAAGGATTCGTAGAGCGAGCAATATAATGAAGAATAAGATACTTTTGTTGGTTTGGTCTGAGACTTTAGAGGGAAGAATGGTGCATGTATTTTGTGTATGTGTGGGGTTCGGTGACTTTTGTTCGGGTAGGTAAATATTGTTGTGGGGGAACTAAACTTGGAAGAAGCAATGGGAACGGGTCGCGGATATTCGAATATCCCAGAAACACCCAGGTGTTTCGTCAGAAGAAAATATAAGAGGATTTAATAATCTTTTTGTCATATAAAAAATACAATCCTTTCAACTTGGATTGAATAATTCTGTTTAACTTTGTGGTTGCTATGTTGTTTTCTAATACAATGATTGATTGTATTTCAAATTTTTGGATTACAACTACATGAGTTTATAGAATCAGATCATAAAGGAAAGAACCATAACATTGACGACAACAGCGACCAAAACAGCTGGGTACATTCAATTTCACAAACTACTTCAAGGGAAATGAGTTAACCACGTAGTGCAGGCAAAAACCACTGCTATCACATCCTACAAGGGACAAAGCTACGCAAATCAGCCTAAACAAACAAAATGATGTGAATCAAAATCTTGGGCAAAGATTCCACGCAAGACCGAGACAACAAAATTTTCTTGGGTCGCATAACCCGTATATGTTGCTCCACATTACTTGTAAACTCTCGTTCATGATGCTGAGCATCTCATGCCCCGGTGAAAGCTTTCTTCCCAGCACCAGCAGAAGATCCCGCAGGAATGACTTTCAACACGTTGAATCTCACCGTCTTAGACAAAAGCCTGAAAGAAAAACGAAAAAATTGCATCGCTATATCTAGGACGAAAAAAGGGGTAAGAGGGTAGCAATAGGATAACTAGAATATGAACCTGCACTGCCCGATGATGACATGATCTCCTTCCTTCACACGAAAACACGGGGATATATGTGCAGGGATGTTGGAATGCCTCTTCTCATACCGTTGATACTTCTTGATGTAGTGCAGGTAGTCCCTGCGGACTATAATGGTTCAGTCCATCTTCGCACCATGGCAAGTCCCTGCAAGAATGCGGCCCCTGATAGAAAGAGTCCCAGTGAAAGGGCATTTCTTGTCAATGTAAGTCCCTGGTTCAAGGCAAAAACATTTCCTTTAGTCTCTACCACATGATCGTGAAATCAGTCACATGCACCCAACAAATATTGCCAGAATCATAAGGCAAATCCATTAAGATGTAACCGTGTTTTCGAAAACAAACTTAACTAGCAGGAGAGAAAAAAACAAGGAACCGAAATACAATCGCAGAACAATAAAAAAAAAAAAAGAGACCTTTGTTGCTGTAAAAAACCAGAGAAATGAAGGCAACAGAGAGCCAATGATCAGATAATTGTAGTCTGATTTAGTCGAGTCAACATTATATGTTCAGAAAAGGGTTTCATCATATCAATCGCTCCAACAAATAACCAATCACTCAAGCACAACCCAGAGCATAAAGATAACAAATACCAATAACAAAATAAACTTGTCGAAAGAAGAGGGATGAAAAACGAGAAATAGAAGAGTAAAACAAGGCTCAGAAGGATCCATTGGTATTCTACAATCAGGAGGAATAACATCCATCAGAAAATAGGTAGTGTAGCTCATCACAGCCTTTACAACAAAGAGAAAAAATACAAGGAGTACAAGCCAACAAAGAACTTTACAGCACATCTATAATCTAACAAAGAAAGCAAAAATACCATAAGAACAGGAAGAAAAAAGAGTGAGGAAAGAACCACAACCACAAAAAGAGAAGGCTCAGCATCAATTTTCATTACTCAGAGGGCGCAAAGTGCCTCAGAAAATAGGTAGTTTATGACATCACAGCCTTCTCGTAATTCCACTATTCATTTTATAAACAAGCTTAATATATCTAGAGAGCTGGTATATGTTTTGCTCCAATCATTTATTTTCCATTTCAACTCCACTGAATTACAGAACTCATTTGTAAGCTACAGATCTCACCCGATCTCTTTTACGGTTCTTCCATTGCTTGTGTATCGCGTACGATAGATATATCCTTCACAAGAAACACTGATCAAGGTCTCACCAATCACAGGTCATAACGGAGCACTTTGCAAAAATATTCAAGGACACCACTTCCACATACACGTCACTCAGCACATTTGTCTACGGAGCACAAGAATCACAAATGCTCAAGCGCGTTTGGAGGAAAACTATACTGAAATTACAAGAGCTCGTCCACGTTTGAATGAAGTAGAACTAAGTCACAGAAGCACGAATCAAAATTCAACAATATCCAATACCTTCAATCGCCTCGCGAGGAGTCTTAAACCCTAACCCAATGTTCTTCCAGAACCGACTCCCGCCTTTTCCCGGCCTCTTCCCCTTCACGACCTTCTTTGAACTGTAACATCAAACCACCCACAGTTTCTTCATACATCAATTCAATCCAACACAGATCACAAACCCAAAACTCGCATTCATCATACTCAAACCCTAATCTCACCTCAGAAACACCTTCGGCTGCTTCAAAAACGCCTTCTCCGTCTAAATCAACACAAAGAATCAACAAGACAAGAAACATTGAAGCAGCATTTGAAAATTTAGGGTTCCGTTTTCCTGTTTTTGTTACCTGCTCAGCCATGGCTGCAGTTATAAAGAGATGATTGAGAGTGAAAATTAAGATCTGATAGGGGCCGAAATGGAGACTCGATTCGGCGGCGGC
Source organism: Drosera capensis (assembly GCA_001925005.1). NCBI lineage: Eukaryota > Viridiplantae > Streptophyta > Magnoliopsida > Caryophyllales > Droseraceae > Drosera > Drosera capensis. The sequence continues at coordinate 27,167 of LIEC01011974.1, forward strand.
GGCGACGGTGGTGGAGTGAGTTTAGTAGCGGAAACCTACTTGAGTGATGGGATTCTTTTATAGGTGCGAGAATGGAATGGGATTGGTTTAATCGGGGCTGTGTTCATGAGTAAGTTGGGCTAGAGTCCCAACTTTTGGGCCTCAACACCATTATTGTTTCACCTGATTTGATCTATAATCAGCCCTTCTTATACATAGCGTTGACCGAAAATCTTCTTGAACCAATATTAATTCATTGTAAATAATCTATCATATTTCTTTCAACCCAAATAAATTAGAATAACATATAATTTGATATGTTTTATTTTTATTTTTAACGATATAAAAAAAAATTTACACTGATTCATGATTAAATTTCATAACTTAATTTATTATTATTAATATATTGATCGTATTAAATTAGATCTCAAAATACGTGGCATCGTAATTTATTTGAAATAAATATATATATATATAATTACATGAAATATTCAAATGACAAATCATCTGGATGAAAAATGATCAAGCAAACGACATGGCATGACAGGACACGGGTTAATCTATTAAGTTTAAAATCTTTTAATGACATGCATATAATTTATAATTAGTATTTTAGGTAATCTAATGTTATTTTTATCTATTATGATTTTTTACCGTACAGCGGACGGATTAATAATCTAATTCAATATGAAGTTGCATGTAAAACCAATCTAATTACTATCATAAAATGAACCAATAAAGAGAAAATTTATACTTATAAATCAATAAGAAGTTAACACATATAAGTCCATAGGAAACGGGCACGTGGCGTATCAAAGCACCTACTTGTATTATACATTTATAGGATTAGTTTCATATTGTAACCTCAAAAGTCGATATTTCCATATTACAACCTGAAACTACTTCAAATCTCTAATTATTTCATATTACAAACTCATAATTTGGTATTTCCATATTACTTGTTCAAATTTTAATCTTGTATACAAATTACAACCTCAAATCTTAAGCATTTTCATGTTACAAACTAGAACTCAAAACTTTCAATATTAAAATCCTCCAAATGCTTTTTGAACTTTCACGCGTTCACTATATCTCATTTTGAAACCAAAATTTTCAATACTTAAAATTTTGAAAAAAAAAAATTCTACGATTTGTTGTTATTACTTTAGCCATTTTCAAGAAAAAATTATATTGTCAAGTTATCAATGTTTATGTTTCATTGATGTATATGGTTATTCAAGACCATTGATATCAAACAAAAACGTTAATAAATTTGTGAATGAATAGAATATACAAATATGTTTTAGCTGAAACATAAAATGAGGATAAAAGAAAATTCAATTTACGTTTTAATTCAGAAAGGGGTACTAAATAGGGGAATTAAGGTTGCAGATGTATGGAATAATGGACGCGTTTTCATTTTGAATGAATAAGATTGTAATATAACATGTAAAATGAGCATATCTATTTTCGGGATTGTCAAATGAAAATGTTTTAAGAATTGATGTGGTTATTTATTCAAATGATTGTAATTTGAACATATAATATGGAATCATCAACTTTTTGAGGTTGTACTATGAAATTATCAAAGATTTGAGGTAGTATTTTGTCCATAAGACAATGATAAGAGGTTGCATATGGAATATCAAGTTTTTAAGATTGTGACGTAAAAATATGCAAAGCTTTGAGATTGTCATATGAAAATAACTTATATTTATAATGATAATATCGTTTTTTCTAAATCTTACTCCCTCTATCCTATTCAAGTTGCAACGGTTTGATCCGAGACGATAATTTATATGTGTGTTGATTTAATAAAAAATGATAATTTTATCCTGTGAGTGTGTGGGATAAAAGTATGAGGAAAAAAAGAAAGAGAAATAGTGATCGATGGGTTGATATGATATAAAGTATGGATAGTTTGATTTTTTTGTATGAAAAAAATTGATAAATAAGAAAATATTGTAATTTGAATGAGACAACAAAAAAAAGTATTATAATTTGAATTGGACTTAAGGAGCATATGAGAAAGGATATTATAGAGTAAAATAAAACAAAAAATCTGATAATCTCATCAAGTTGGGGTACGAAGACAAAACGAGATACTTCAAACGTCTCATTAATATTATAATATTATATAATAATTATATCATTGAATATATATTTTAAGAAAATTTTATTATATATCTCAACGATATAACAAAATTATGGACACGGTTCATGGTTTAGATCACAACATTGCATATCATTAATATTTCATATAATTTTATGTAAAATTAGGTATGATCCCTTTTCAATTATGCTTACAAAAACATTTTGATATGTATATATAAAGATCATAATTTAAATAAAATAGAAGGAATATGAAAAAAGGGATGTAGGGTGGTGTTGGGCGTGACTACTTTTTTTGGAGTTGACCTTCCGGATAAGATAGTTGTTTAGTACAACTTTTTATAATGAATTGGCTGATTTAAAGCTCACACCTTATGATGATTTATTTCAATGAGATTTTGTTAAAGGGATGGTGTTTTAATGCTCACATTGGCATTGTGATAAATTTTTGGATCGAATTAATTGGTTGGCGCTGACCCGATTTCAACTTGAAGTCTTTATAAACAGAGTGCATAATGCTATGTGATATTGACAATATTTCGAAATTCTCTCCTTAAAAGTTTATTACCTTATCAACTTTTTTTAAACCTAATTCTCAACCAAGAAGATGAATCACTCATTTGGTTTCGTTATAATCTTGTTCATGCTTCTCGTCACTTCCTCATGTAAGTATCATTCATGTTTTGGTCATTTGCATGCCTGTGGCCAATTTGTCGATATTTATAAGTTGCTAAGACAACCGTTACACTGAGAACAATTTTTCAATTTTATCTACAGGATATTAACATTTAGCTTGTATGTGTCATTATAGGCACTTTTATCTATGCATAAGTTCTGTTATATACATAAGTTTATGTGATCTATGTGTATACAGGCATGGCGGCGAGGACTGATTCATTGCAGTTTGTCGAAGGTTGCATCAAATGGATACGCTGCGAGGCACTCAATTGTCATGACTTGTGCATAAATTATCGCTATAGAGATGGCCATTGCTTTCGCGGACCAGACATGATCCTTAAGTGCTGTTGCAAGTAGAAAGGAGACATATAGCAAATGATGTTATTCAAGTAACAAGGAGCATAGAACAGATTGCCTTGATTTAGTGTCTTGCGAATTAAGGTGATTGATTGTTTGCCATTTGATGTCATATGTAATGGTAAGCAAAATGAATGATCAAATAAGCTTCGCATCTTTATATGGTGTCTTTTGCCTCTTATTACTCACTGTCGATTTAACTCTCCTCTGTGGATTATTGCTCTGTTTAGTGCTAGATTTTATGGAATAGTTAGTAGTAAACCAGTCTATCAGCCCCCGTGCAATGATCTACGTGACAAAAGGAAAAGATATTGGATAAAAGATAATGATAGAATAATATTAGATGTGAATCATCTAATTTTGTCAAAGATTTTGCAAATAAAATATCATAAAAATTGATATTACATATTTAATCATAGATTTGAAATGATATTTGAATTGAATCTTTGCCTCATAAAATTTAACCAAAATATATGGAGTATCAATAAATTTTATTGATTAATCTTTTTTTTAAAATTTGATTATTAATTGTATTTTTAGTTTATTAGTAATATTTAATCAAAATCATCAGATTAAAAAATTGAACGGTTACTCCTCGATCATCGACCATGGTTACTCCTCGATCATGCGAAAATCCATTTTCTTGTATTTTCACAAGACACAGCCAAGTAATTGCTTGAAACCAGCCACAAAACTTGAACCATCACATAATACTCCATCTGATGCAAGTGCTGCATCCGATAACTGATCCCGAACTCAATGGTCGATAATCTTACGCCCAACATGCCACGCACCAACAAACTCCGAAGATTCATCGGATCAACCAACAAATTATTATAGACGATTCCCACGGCATATGAAAACATAAAGGAAAGATCCAATTCCCCTAATTTGACAATGCTATTGTAGCCCTCATCAAATGGTTCCCTAGAAACCAAAATGGAGTAACGACGAGGGGATGGAGCATTCATCATGTTTTACATAATACTGTGTATCATTATGAGGCGAAAGGTGTATACATTTCGGACCCCTTATCGTGTCGAGCTGATCGAGCCGAACTCGAGCACTAGCCAAGCTCGAGCTGCACTTTGATCATGTTCATTAATTTATTTAAATAAACTTAATGTTTCGATCATATTCAGTTCGTAGTTGAACCACAAGTCCACCACGAACTGAGGTCGAGTTTACTGAGCATGTTTTCAACCATAGTCACATATTACCCGTGGCATATTTCTTAACGAGCCGTCGCCGCACGCGGCCATTCTTCACCATCGTCATCACGCGTCTGCAATTGCCGTAACCACAAGTCAGTTGCGACCACTTGCCATGCGTGCATCATCGTTCAGTACTGCTATCTGATCGGCATCACCCGCCCTACAACACCTGCTGTCAACCCTCACCGACCGTCGTTGACCAACGCCCGCCATCAATCACCTTCTGCGTATCATTGCTCGTTGTCGACCATCGACCACGGTTGACCAACATTCGCCGCCTAACTCTGCTCGCCGTGGAAGGTCGATCCCCACTGATGGTTGACACCTCCCGTGACCGTTGCCCTCCATGCCGACCGTCGACTCCCACAGGCCGTCTCTCACTGCCAACCCTCGTTCTGACTCGCCTTCATACTTAACTACTACTATTCAGTTCGACACCAACATGATAAATAATCAGAACTCACATGTTTTTTTCTTTTTTACAAAGCATCTACTTCAGCTCCGTTTGATACACAAAATATTCTCGATAGCTTGCTCAAATCCCTAAACATGGATGGGACACTCTTGATAAGCTTATGTTACAATAACACATAGGAATCAAGTTTGAGATATCCTTGCTGACTTTCAGCCAAAGAGAACTTGATTCCAACACGCCAATAATCCGAAACAGGTTCCGACTCATAAACTAAAGGCGAACAACAAAGCAATATGACCTTAAGTCGATCCTAGACATCCGAGAAGCTCTATCATATCTCAGTGTGAAGAACCTTGAGGCTGTCGGAATGATCCACCTGCATACAGCATTTGGTAGACCGGTTTGATTCTCACGGTCAACACGATGCTCAAGATGGAGCCAATGCCGCATAAACAAGCGAGAACCAGGAAGGTGATTCTGAAGCAGTTGGGACCCAAGCAGGATGGATGCTCCGAGTTGAGCAGGTGATGAAGTCCGTGCTGCTTAGCCGCCTCACGATCATATATGTATCCAGCAAGGAGATATGAGAAGAGGAAGGCGCCTAGAGGGTTGCCGAGAGACATGAAGTTGAAGATGATCCCGAAGTGCTTCAGACCGAAGAGCTCAGATGCTGTCGGGATCATGATGGAAAACTGTGTGCCATAGCATAGACCGAGCATTGCGGTTGCAACATAAACGGTGCCGTTGAGACCCGAAGCGAAGAGAAAATAAGTGATGATCATGATCAGTTGGGTGCACGTCAACCATATGGTTCGTGGCAGCGTAATTGACCTGAAATTACAGTTTCAATTCAAGGATGAGAAACATATTGATCCTTTTCATGGGATTATTTAAGCATTGTGAATCGCCATGAAGCAATGGCACTCATAAAAGATAGTAACTAACCTTACAAAATACTCAGAAACAGTACCTCCGCCGAGCCTGCCAATGAAATTGAAAAAGCTAAAAATCGACAAGAGAATCGTCGCATCATGCACCCCTAAGGCAATCCCTATCTGAGCAAGGTTATTGAGCACGGTAACCCCAGATCCAACCCCAACGAAGTAGACAAAGAACAGAAGCCAAAAATCAGCCTTCACGATCGCTTCCTTGAACTTGAAATCTTCCCCGCGTCTCGGCCTCCTTTTCTTCTTCACTGCACCCTCTCCCATGGCAAGAAGGATGTCTACATCCGACATGTCCTCGTTCTGAGTGAAACTTCCCAAGTGCGTTGTGGAAGAAGATGGAGTCAACAACGGATCCGTGACTTCTGTCTTATCAAAATTTCCTTCGCCTCCAACTGAACCATTGAAAGAGCCATCCCCATCACTGACTAGCTCAGGTTGTATAGGTTTCAAGCGATAGAACGTCATCTTCAATGGAATCACAAGAGGCGCCAACAAAAGCAGCACCATGACGACGACTATGCCATAGGAAAGGGTATTGCCTAATGAAAGCACATCTTCTAATACGGTTGTACTTAGCAGATAAATGCCAAGCACGACACTGGCTGCTTGAATGAAAACAAAATGGCCAACTTCGGTGGAGCTTTCCTGTGACGACGGAGTACAGGCACGAACAAAGCCCATTACCAAGACAGATACAATAGGGACGCCTAGAGCAAGGAAGAGCAAGAGCTTTGATGAAGAATTGTGGAGCAGCACGGAGTAGATTTCTGTATAAACAGCAGCACTCAGACCCCCATAACCTTTCAGGATGCCGGCGACTGTGCCTCTGCTTACAGGAAAGTTTCTCATGTTGGTAACAAGAACTGCCGTACTCAGCCATGCACTGCTGTTGGTGGCTATGCATAGCGCGATCCACAACTGCATTATGTATGATTTATCAACAAATCCAACAAAAAGTTTCAAAACCATGCAATGCAGGCGGTACATAATGAAAATGAATTCAACATGATGTACTTAATTTCATAAGAACAATACTAGAGATGAAAAACTTCTAGCTCCACTTGATTGGGCGTCAATGACTTACTCCGATTTTCAAACCATTGATGCGAAAAGACGATAAATTCCTCGAGGCCATATACTTCCGACGTCACAATTCCCTTCAGGGCTATCTTCTTTCCTTTTGGATCTGCTATTCGACCGGTAATCCTTAAGCCCGATCATGTTTTCCAGTTACATGAGACGAATGAACTGTTCTTACTTAAATGATCACTCCTGGCTATATGTTCCAAAATCTAAGCTAGTCATTGTCATGTCTATGATAGTCCTATCCGACCACCATAAGTTCATGATACATTTCCACAAACGTCAATTCATTACAACTACACAGTCCACACTAAATCTATCAAAACCCAGAGTAGAACCTCGATCCTGACTAACTCATCATCCCGTGCCAACTTCAATCACTTCATAACAACATAGAAGTATCACATATGAAACAAGGTTCTCCTACCTGCATAGAACATCACTCCTATTTCAAAATATCAAAATCATCCTCCACTTCAATCCCATAACAATATCAAATCCTCCCCCCCCCCACAAAATTACACATATAAACCAATTTTCATCCCAAAATTACACATATAAACCAAATCACAATCCTTACAAAATCAAACACGAAAAATTCACAATCCAAAATAAAATCAACAACTACGCTACTCCCTGGATTTCAGAAATATCAAATATACTCAGTCTTATCGCCGTTACAGATAACAAGGAGAAAGTCAAGTTCCTTCACTTACCAGCCAATAAGGCAACTCCCCGAAGCTTCTGGTCACCCCACCCCAAATAACCCCATACCCAAGCGCACACGCCCCCGCACCAACACACAGCATAACCCACGGCGGCAACCTGTTGCACAAGATCCCAGGAACCAACCCCACGTTCTCTCCCACATCGGCGGCGACGCCGAGCATCGTCACCTGGCGCTGGTTGAAACCCAACACTGATTTCAGGGAGTGTGAGTATAAGGGGAAGTTGTACGCGTTTCCTGCTGCTATTTGGATTAGGATTGCGGCTGAGAGGCCTATCCATGGCGGCCTTGTGCCTGATTTCAGGGTCTGTGGTTGTTTCATTGTGAAAGGGTACGATGAAGTGGGGGCTGAAGTGGTGATGTCTGAATTGTAAATGATGTTGTGTTTGGATTTGGTGTGGTGGGATTTGAAGGTGGAACTGGGAAAGTGAGGGGGACTATTGGGATTATTTGCAAGAGTACAAGGACATTTATTTTGTATTCCCCTGCATCACAAACATTTTCATCGTGGCACGTGTTTATCAAACATTTTTTTTTAAATCGTAATAAAATATTATTAATGATAGTTTATTAATTTATATATTTTAATCTTAGGTGGATAGTTTAAATTTATATTATCATTATGACGATAAATTAAACTTATATATATATATATATATATATATATATTACGACATAAAGAATACATAAGACTAACAAATTTGTGATTATTGTTAAGTGCGTGATTTTTTTTTCACTAGTATTGAACGATGTTGTCATTGATTTCAGATTGTTTTTCTCCAATAGTGTGATCATAGTTCGATGTCTTTTGAGGATGTGAAGATCATGATGTGTAGATGGTCTCGAGATCTCTTTTGTGCACTCCCTAAAGATTAGTATTGGATGTGAATGTTGGATGGTTTGAGGATTCGACGAGCCTTGAAGATAGGTCCTCATCAATCAATCAAGCTAATCATGATAAATCCTTCTTTTTATAAAAATATTACTTCCCCTACCTCATAAAATTAAAGTTATTAATTTTTTAAATATCTTATAAAAATTATATTCTCTCATTATAATTATTTGATTATTTATATTTATCGATGTGAAATTTGACTCGTGTCATAAGATGATCAAAATTTTTTTTGAAAAAAATTGACGTAAAATACTAATGATAATTTAAATTATATATTTCAAGCTAAGTCAGTGACAATGATTTTCTCAAGTCATTAAGATAAAAAAACAAAACTACTCAAAATATATGTTGAATAGTAAAAAAATTATACGATAATTAATTTGAGATACAGGAAATAAAATTTTCTTATTTGAAAAATTTTTATTATAAAATTATCAAAACACCAATACTTTAATTTTAATAAATGGTGTTAATATGGTCAGTTAGGGTTAAAACGGTTCGATTTTTGTCGATTTGGCTTACAACCCAAAACTAAAATCAAATCGATTAATTACTCGGTTTGAATTTCAAAATCAATAGCATTTATTAATTGGTTCGTTTTTTTCGATTATTAAACGGTTTTATTTATACGATTATTTCAATGGTTTAGTCTTAAATATTTCTTGATAATAATTATAACTATCATTGATTAAAATAACTCTATAAATTTTTACCTCACATGTTTGTAAAAATAAATTAGATATATTGAGTTAAAAAAATACGACATAAATTATACTAAAGGTATATGAAGAAATGATTTTTTTTAACTAACAAAATATAAAATATCTTATCAAAATAAAGAGAAAATATGATTGAAGCTTTATATTTTCATTTCTAACAAAAAAGGCAAAGAAAATATGACATTATTAAAGATATTAGGCTATTATAGGTTTAAAATAATATAATGTGTTTGATCTTTAAACTTAACAGCCTTATATAAAATAACTATGATAATAAATTTTAAACAATTAGATAATTGTTTCTAATCGGTTAATCGATTCGGAATGGTTTTTTCCTATTAAATAATCGGTTTCATTTTGTAAATCAAAATCAAATAATTTAATAATCGATTCGGTCGATTCAAATTTATCAACTTTGATAACGATGCGATAATGGATTCGACCTCTATGATAATATCATTAATTTTACCACATATTAATTCATCTCATTATGTATGTTTCATTAAAATACAACATTCAATATTATTTTATAAAAAAATATTTGATTCTAAAAATTGATTTGATTTTTATTATTGATATTGATTTTTTTCGGTTATTGATATCAATGTTGCAGAGGAGATGATGTTTGCTGTGTGGTGTGCTGTGTGGTGAAAGGTGTACGGCGTTTGGCTGTGCTGGATTTTTGGACAGATTTGGAGTGGGAAAATGATGTGTGTTGTCGTGTTGTGTTGTGTGTTTGGTAATGGTGGGATGTGAAGGTGGGAAATGATGGGACTATCAATTATGGCGGTGCTTTTGAGGGTATAAAGTGGGAAATCATCATTTGCAACAATAAAAGCACATTTCTTTGGATAACAAATTGTTAATGAGTGTGACGTTATTTGGAATTTCTTTTCTTTTGGATATAGATTTTGTGACGATGTGATTCAAATCAAATATGCTCGAGATTAAAAAAGCAACGGAATATGTCCGGATCATAAATAACTCATTCATGCATGTTTTAGTTGAGACATGACATGAATCGAGTCTTGTGTATGAAGTTTAGGTTTTGGATGAGAAAGGAGTTATGAAGTGAGCAGAGGCCTTTGATGCTAAAGGTTTATCACTTGGTGGACATCAATAAACAGTCTTGTCCGCCGACACAACAACATGATTAGACTATACTATATTATGTGTGTAACTGTGTTGTTGTCTTCGTAGTAGTTTCTCTATACACCTTTTATAATAAAGACCCCACCATCATCCTAAGAAATTCACTTTTCATTCGGCTGGATCCATTGATTTTGAAAAGGATTTTGAAATTTGATAATCGTATGTTATTACTCTAAAACTAGAATCAACCCTGTATATAGATGTTAGTGAATGACAATTTTTTGTTAAGCAATGCTTTTTCTTTATAAGCAATGTTAATTCATTGTTAAGAAATCTAATAGGACATTGATGTATGAAAAAGATTCAATTCTCAAAACATGAAAACGAAAAAAAAAAAAAAAAACATTAGCATTATATGTTTATTTTCTTGATTGACTCAATACGTTGCGCTGTAAAGATTTTCTTCAATCTGTTTGGCTTAACTCTTTATGTTTAATAAGTAATGGAACTTTTTTAATAAGTATTAATTTATCACGAAAATAAAATCAATAATAAGATGACATGTGCAAACCAATAAATAAATTAAGATATATAATCAATAAAAGATGGACACGTGGAGTAGCAATCGATAAAAATTCTTACTAAATTTATCATGATAAGAGAATTGAGAACGTATTTTTAATAGAAATAAATAACGGATATGCCAAGCATATCTGTTTCGTAATTGGTACAAATAACTTTCGCAGGCTCCAGATTGATTTGGGTGTTTGATCACGAAATGGGCCAGTCTGAAGAACGGCCTTGAATGAGCCAATTGTTGACCACTGAGGGCCTCTTTGCGGCCCGCATTCATCAGCCCGCATGCTGGGCTCGGCCCATCCAGTACAAACAACCCTGCTAGAGCAGGTAATTAATTGATTCCAATTCCTAATTTGATTATTATCCAGGAAACACACGTTGTGATACATAAACATTTTCAGGCTGGCTCAACCTGAGAGATTCGACACTCATCGGGGATATCACAGTGATTTCCGTAGATTAACAAACACAGGGTTTTGTAATATTTAACATAGCTAACAAACTGTTTATAACGTTTAAATTTATTACGTGTGCGTATAATGCTATAGGAAATCAACATAACGAATAACGAATGTTGCAATTTGCACAATTTGAAGGTTCCGAGTAGCAACTGACTGGTCCCTCTGCTGTGCTCCTAATTGAAAAATAGGAGAAAAGATTCGTGCTTCGGCCATGATTCATATTGGGGACAAAAATGTCCAACACGACCACAAGGAGTTCTGCTTAGTCCTTTTCAACATAAGTTTTCGAACTATAGTGTTGGCGTGTGTTAATTGTAGCATTAGTCTACACTAGCAGCCATTACTCTCCATCTTCCCCCTTTTAGCTTTCACGACTTTTTCAAAACTACCATCCGATACTGTCAATAGTCGGCTCAAAGACCACCTCGATCCACAGGCTTTCATCAGGGCGTACCTCGGTTTAATCCTCCCTTCAAGACTAAGATTAAAGTACACCGGGAACTTGACCAGCTCCGACCTCGGATATCCCATGGACAGAAAGAACTCCCACTTAGGCAACAGGTTCTTGGACAAACTAAACGTGTACAACGACGGGGATCTTCGGATCATCGTAGCAATTTCCTCCATGCTGTAACCCTCCTGGAGAAAAAACTCTGTCGTTGGCCTCAACTTACTTTCAATGCCAAGAGTCAGAATCGTAGGACAATACCGCATAATAACGGCCACATCGACACCCAATGAACTGAAATACCTGGCAGTAGGCCGCAACTTGTCCTCCACGCTGCAGCCTACGATAGTTGGACAACGAGTTAGAACCTTACCAATGGTCTCCTTACTAAGCCCCATCTCAGTGAGAAACGAAACTGTTGAGTTGATCTTTCGTCGACTAAGGGTAAATATAACCGGAAACCGCAGTATCAGCTTGGACCATTTCTGCTTGTCAACACCCAACTCCTCAAGGTACTTCATGGTTGGTATCAGGTTATTTGATAGACTGATCCCACATAACTGAGGACTCTTGTAGAGAACTCTTGGTATATCTGATTCCAGGACTCCGAGTTCAACAAGAAACTCAACCAATGGCTTTATTTTTCTTTCCAAGTTGTAGTAGGAAAAGGAAGGAAACTTCCTGGTCATCGTCCGAATCTTCTCAAGATCAAGACCGAGTTCAATAAGATAGATGACATGCGGAGGAAGATCCTCAGCTCGAACAGTTTCGCTGACTCGAGCCATCGCTTTTGGCCTCTTGGAATCAATCCTTAAAACGGGAAGCTTCTCCTGGTCTAGATCCAACTTGAGGGATGGAGTACGTGTAGCTGATTCCACTTCAGGTGGTGGATTTGGAAAGCTTTGTATCATATCGATGAGAGCGTCACCGTGTTCGGCAAGGAGAGCTTCAAGATAAGGGCTCACAGCTTCCCTAATTTCAAAAGCTGTGAGCTCTCTCCCTGCAAATGCCAAGAGAATTTGTCTTGAGCCGTGTTCACATATGAGAAAATTCTGTAGGCCTATTAGAGGGAACCTCAGAAGACGTCAAACCTGTCATAAACCCGGTTTCATGCAAAATGTGAAGCTTCGATACAAGGTGCTCCAAGAATAGATCCGACTTCTTGACAACCGTTGCTGCGACTGTGTTGCTTAGACCTTGTTGCTCGAGGAAGAAGGTCAAAACATCCTCCACTTCTTTCTTCTTTGTGGTCAAAACGGTCGCAGCCACTGGCTTTAAGCTTAATGACCCATCCGAACCAGATTCACCTATTTCTGTTCGTTGAAAACGTTAGCAAACCAAATTCACATACACTGATATACCGTACTCAAGGTTCTGATACTCCACATGGAACAACTACCTAGGAAGGAACAACAACGAAACTAACAACGGGGAATTGTTTACCTAGCTTTCCCTTGAAGCACTCAACCTTAGCAGGCAACCACAATGGAATCCTGAAATCCAACAGATCCATCATATAATTAGATACATGATTTTCTTAATTAGTAAACGCCTCCGTCAAGCCGTTGCAACAGGAAGAACAAGAACAAGCATCTCTTCCAAACTAATCAATGACAAAAAAAAAACGATTAAAGGGCATTACTTGCTGATTTAACTTTAAAAGGCTATTTGAATGTCCGAAAATCAAGAGCTTGTATGATCAATGAACGAGTACTGATACAATTTGGGCAGCTTGTGTTAAGGACATCTTATCTTTGTAAATATCCTAACAAGAATTAGGATATTACATTTAGAATAATATCCATAATTAATCTTATATCCTTATAAAATAATGTTACATATATGATATTATGCGAGATCTTGTTTATTACGCATATTTGACTAAAGATTTATGATCTTATTTTATCTTTTGATTTAGTGAATATTCGGTCCAGATTTTATATATATCATTGAACAAAAAACTTGTTTATCCTATATATTAATATTGAGGATGCTATGCTTTAAGCAATGTACATACCACCTAAAGATACAAACTCAACAGCTTGTGAATCTGGATCTTATTTTACAGTCTAGAAATTCACAAGAAAGCTCAGTGCATGAACACACATTCTAAGCATCTTAACAAGATCTTAACACTCCACGTTACACAAAAATTCACTGGGTTTCAATAGTGCACTAGTCCATCACACCATACTGAGAACCCTCCCTGTCGTTACAAATGATAGATGACCAACATATATAAATCTAACCGATACAGTACTACAGAATGCAATAATATACTCCCTTCGTCTCAAAAATATTGAAATGTTTTAATTTTGTAGGTATATCGATGTAAAATTTGATACACATGAAACGATGTTCAAATGTTATAACGTTATTTTTTTAAATTTATCGTGAAATATCAATGATTATGTAAGTTACATATTTCAACCTAATACATGTTACGAGACGACCAGACGTGATTTAATATAAAAACTTAATATATATATATATATATAATTAATATAGGACGTATTCTTGTGACATCAAATAAAACTACACAACTTATACTGAAATTTAAATTTCATTACAAACTTAAATAAAACAACGTTTCTTGTGACGCCAGTCAAATTTATCTTCAGGTTTCTTTTACATAGTGATAGACATCTACGAACCGAGACAACATCTAAACCGTTAGTCCCCAATCTACCGTAAATAAATTGTCCGCTTTCGGCTCACAATCATCTGATTGACTGAGAGAAATTAGGAGTAGTGAGAGTACCTTGTGATGGAGAAACAAGAGGTTTTTGGAAGAAAGAAGAGATGGGGAGAGTGAACTGATGGTGAAGTTGTCATGACTCCGATTGGCACTCTCAAATGGGTTCTTCTTCTCCTGATTCTGAGTCGGTGAAGTGTTTTGTAGAGAGTTCCTTTGATGAATTATATGCTAGAAAAAAGGAAATGGTATATGTGCTCATTTGGGAGAAGCAAAGAGGAGGCGATAGAATTAGAGTCTGCTGCTGCGTGAGATGATGTTGAGAAGAAGGGGGAGAGACACAGAGCGACCGAGAGGAAGATTCGGATGACTCTGGTGTGAGTGGATGAGAATGCTCAAGAAAAATATCATGGCCTTCCCTCCATACTCACGTAAGAGTACTTACATCGGAATTTTTATTATATATAATGTTATATATTTTTTTAACAAAAATTATAATATATTATTTTTTCATCATTGTTAAGAAATTGGATTGATTTTGATACTATTTATCAATAGGTCCTTGTTGGATCGTGAATAGATGAATAATATTTTTTCGTCCCAAATAAATTATGATATGCTGACTTTTCATGATTATTAATAAATTTATTGATCCAATTACGATAATATTCTCCTTCTTCGCATAAGGATATTGATCCAATTTTAGCAATGTGGCGTAATTTATTTCGGATGAAAGAAGTAGTATTAATCCATAAAATTAAAGAATGATATTGTAATATTTTTTCTGTCCCATAAAAATTATAATATTTTGATCTGTATTAGAAATTTATATGTGTTGAATTTATATTAAATAATATTAAAAATACAATTTACTGTAATAATTATGAGAAAAGTTAGTGAATGTACTGTAACTAATTTGATGTTATTCTTTACTAAATTAGAAAATATTGTAATTTTTATATGACATTCAAATAAAGCAAGTGTTATAATTTTCGAAGGACAGAGAGACTATAATAACTTAATCCAATTTTTTTTTATTTCATTTGATAACTTTTACAGTTTAACATATATTTCAACACATTTTTTTTAAATCTTTCAATTTTTTATTGCATCATCTTTTTTATGTCCCATAAAAATTATTCTTTTTTTTCTTATTTGGAAATTTTTTATTTAAAAATATCAAAACATATATTTTTTTTTACTTTATGTTACATCAACTCCTCTAATTATCACCTCTTTTTCCAATTTTTTTCCTTATCTTTTCTCTTACAAACCTTCAAGGATAATTTTTTTTACTTAACAATTCAACAAACACATAAATTTTCGTACAAATTTATTGCACTTAATGTAGATGGATGAAATGTTATTTTTTTCGAATCACTAAAAATGCAACAATTTGATTTAAAAATTTATTCAGATAAATATTTCATCAGATTGATTAAATATTATTTTATGTAGATTCATGGTGGATTATTATCACATTGTTTGACTTGAGGGTTATGAAATGGTAAAATTTTGTCATGTTCAATAATGATTTTTCTAAGGAGTATTTTTTATTGGACGAAACTCACAATATAGGGGCTACTTATTTAATATTACGGCTTAAAAATATCAAAATCAAATTAGTAACAAAAATAGAAAATTAATAATAAAAATCAAAATCATTATACGAAATAAAAAATATTTTAATAAAAAAAATATTGAATATTACATTCAGATAAAAAAAACCATTATTTCTGATTTTATCCGTTTATTTATTTTGTAGAAAGGAGCGCAAACGACAATAACTTCTAGTATAATTAACGAAATAGACGTAACAAAATGGATGATAGATGTAAGTCGACATTAATGGTAGATGCAACAGGTACTCAGGGAAGACGAACATCGTGAGCACCCACGGGAAAGTTTCCTGTCTCATTTGCTAACCAATCAGCGACCTTGTTGACTCCTCTATATATACTAGTCTTTGTAGTGGCGGATCC
>LIEC01011975.1:0-50758 GCA_001925005.1 Drosera capensis
ATATTTAAAACCAAATATTTAAAACGATTAATAGCGTTTTATATCTTGACTTTTCACAAAATGACTTACGTATTATATATTGTCTTCATCTTATAATATAGTTAATATTTTTTTATTCAAACCATCATAAAATATAATTAACATATTATATTTGGTGATTATTTTCACATAAAAATAATAAAACAAATCATCATCTATTATAATACATTCACCATCTCCTTCCTTTTCTTTTTTCCGAAACCTTACTTATATTAAAAAAATACTTTTTTTTATCAAATCTAACAATTTTTTTAATATATATAAATCTATATTGGATTAAATCATTCTTTACATTTTAAAACGAAGACAGTACGGAGTAATAGATTAGCAGATACTCCTGCATCATTGAACAACACAACCTGGCAGCAGAGGACCAAAACAATTTTGCCAAAATTTGTTGCTGGTACTATTGACCTTAAAATCTACATAAATTAAATACTTATATAAATGTTCTGTCGAATCAAAATATTAAAAAATAAATATGGAGCGAATTGGAGTATTATGTTTAAACTCCCCACATGTGACCCAGCCAAAACCTTTGTTTTGGGACAGAAGAGGCCAAACACAGCTGTTGTTGTGATCTACTAGCATGGAACATTTTGTCACTTAAGGGTGATCACGATTCACGAAAATGCTGATTGTAAGTGCCTTAATTTCCTTAACAACCGATTAATTGCTTGCGATGCCATTCAAAATGACTCGATTGCAATCAAGGTCAGATAATGGATGAGTTAACCTCTCAACACGATATGATTGTCGTCTGAAACAAATTAACGGATCCTCATTAGTTCACGTCATAAAACTTAAGAAGCATATTGAAGGGCCAATGGGTTTATAGGGTTTCCCAATCCTATCCCTCCTATATCTCAACCTAAAACAAAGCTTAAAGATCCTCAATGAAGGTAGATAGATAAGTGAGCAAGGGAACAGTACCCCTACATTCACCCTCACCTATCCCTTGCAAAATATAGTTAGTGCCAAAGGAGAATCATGTAGGTGTATCAATAATAGAAGTAGCTGAGTTGTGTTTTTCGTTTTAAATTAATTAAAATGTTTTTTTTATTAGTTCTAAAATAAATATTTTTATTTTTATTTTTTAATATAAAAAATATCAAATCAATCTATCTACTACATTATATTTATTAATTTCTCTCATAAGTATTACAGTAAATCCCACTATCATAAAAAAAAATATTCAATCTTTATTAAAATTCACATAAATTCAAGATTCATATAAATTTTCGTGACGAATCAAAACGTTTCGATTAATATACGTGATTGGGTTGGACCATAAGTTAATGTGGATATGAATTTTGGGGGCTATGGTTGAGTAGCCATATGTTCAACTTTTATTGGCTGCATATAAGAAATTTATCAATAGTGAGTCAGTTATATTTTTGTGTCCTTTTATAAATAAAATTATCAAAATAGGATTATAACAAAGTTAATTATCAAAATAGATTTTTTAAAATAAATAAAAAAAGACACAAGGCGTCATTTAAACAAGAAAACACTCTGTGTCTTTAATAAAGGAGAAACCACACTGCGTCTTTAGTTGTGATGAAGACGATCCTACAGAATTACATAAAGAATTGCATCCATTTCCTTGAGAACGATACTACAACGTAGAAAAATACATGCTCAGATTCGACGATCTTCTACGTCTATAAAGATACAACCATAAATGGTTGAAAATATTAAACGATTAGGACAGATGAGATGCTAGGAGAAATTCTTTTGAACCATATGGAAGACAAAACAAATCCAATATTATTAATTCGTGGATGTGAATTAGTTAAATCGAATATTGATATATTTAAGGTACTTGTAATTAGTAAAAAATATCCGTATGTTTATTTATATTTAATAAATCATATCATTCATATATCATATATAACTTTTTAAGTTATATCAATATAACCATAATATTTGATCAATTATATATTTTTAAGCTGATTTTTTGAATGAATTTTTTATACTCTCTCATCCATTGTTTACTTAAAAATCTATAATTAAATTTAAAATTTTCTATATTGCATAAATATATTTATGTTTTAGCTTAACGTAATACTATAATTTATTATGATATTTTGTCGTGCAACACACGGATCAGTAATTCAGTATTATATTAATAGGTAAAAAAATATAACAATGTTTAAGATGTTTTAATTAAATTATAATGTTATTAATGGATGTGCACGTGTGAATGTACCTTTTGTCAATGGATGACGCCCTGTGTCTTTAACTCAGGCAAAGACATCATGTATCTTTTTTGAAAATGACGTAGGACGTTTTTTTTTATTACATTTAAAAAAATATTATTTTGATAATTAAATTATTTATAATTATATTTTGATAATTTTATTTAGAAAAAGACTTAAAAATATAATTGGTTCATCAATAGTATGTACTAGCATATACTAGCAACTGTAGCATTGTAGAGTCATTGATTGGATTGCATGCTATTAATATGAAAAAAATAGACTCCTCTGTCCTGAAAGATTCATTCTGGTGGTACAAAATACTACAAGTTCCGTGCAAAATGAATCATTAAATAATGAATTGATATGAATATTAAAAGATCATTTAATTTTATATTATTTTATTTAAATATTTTTTATGATTTTGTAAAACTAATTAGATAAATTGTGGATGAGTAGTGTCAAAAAGAAAAAAACAGTATTAGATATATAAATGAATAGATAAAAAATACTAATAATGAAGATGATATGTTATAAAGTAAAATAAATATTGATATTTTCACATCAAAATCTTGATAAATTAAAAAACATCATAATTTATTTAGAAAATATTATGTTGGCAAACTTGACCAGAAATATATCGAACTTCACGTCTCCCGTTAAAATCATAGCAAGTCAACTTAACCAATAAGAAGCAGCAGGAATGCATTGATGGCAGAATAAAATATTGCTAAAACCTTTCAAAAAAAATCCTAAAATAATTGCTCTAAAGCTGATACGTCCTTGTAGCTCTCAATCGACATATGCTTTGAGCTGTTACACAGTACTCGACCAAAAGCAAACGCATCCCAAAACAATGACTATTCCTCAATGTTTTCAATTGTTTGGGGAAGAATCTCCTTCACAAAAACACGAAGTGTCTGGGAACTCCGAAAAATATATATTTTTTTCAATTTAAATTATAATATTTTGATTCATCACGATAATTGAAAACAGCTTTCATATGCACCACAGCCTATCACTAATCAAATAGGTTTGCAAAGTACTCTACATTTTCTTACCTATTTTGATGGTGTGATTTCGAAAGCTTAAACAGTTCCGACTTATAACTGCGACACCTAAGCAGCATTTATAGTTGTTTCCACACCAAGTTACTACTTCACATCCAACAATGAACCTTAGGCAAATTTGATGGTTGCGAGCACCGACGACAAGGTAGGGCGAGCTAACAAAATGAAACAAGGACAAATGCCAGTTAAGGACTACAGTTGCGAAAATTGAAAACGTAATACCAGGATACAGTAGCCAAACAACAGAAACAGAAGAGCATATGCTATTAAGGAGAGTTTCATAGAGTATGAGAATTGAAGTTTTTTCGAACATATAGTATTCTGACAAACAGTCACTAGGACAAAGATCAATCTAAATGGTGATGAAAAACCTACTACGGGGGGAGAAGAACTAACAATCTTGATAAAAACCAGGGATCCAGGCGAACCTGATCTCTGTTTCCAAAGGTCAGTAGTTCTGAGAGTAGTCGAAGCTCAGGGCCTGCTGACAGAACGGGACCTGCAAAACCAAAAACAATAATAAATCTATCTGGCAATTCAAAATCTTGCAATAACCATCAGCTGCTTACAATTATGAATTCACAGTTCAGAATCAACCAGTAATGGAATCCACATCAGAGATGATATCAACGAAAAAATTTAAACACAAAAACGAAGTTGTATTGCTGAAATAGATGGCTATGGAACGAACCTGAAGAACTGTGTGCTTCAATTGCTCATATGAATGTGCATACATCACTGCAGGACTTGGCCACTGCACATACATAGCATCACTTGGCGCTTGATTCAACCCCATCAAGCTGAAGTGCGTCATGGTTGGATCCGAAGATGTTCCATAGTTAAGAAAGTATTGAGATCCAGATATCTGGGCTGACTGAGAGAAAGCAGTACCATATTGTATGAAAGAAGGCTGATATTTCGGCGCTGTTCCATGTCCCACAGGAAAGTTCCTCGCATACCTGGAAAAAGGCTAAAATTATTTACATCCAGGCCACGATTCTCACTGACGCCAAGAGTTCAAGGTGCAGTTGAACCTTAGTTGTAAACAAAGAAGGCAACAGGCTGGAAGATCAAGAGAAGGATGTCAAAGCAACAATCACATAAATCTAGACAAGTGGCATAATCTGTAGCTAAAAAAGAGCTTTACCTATCATAACTACGGTCATAATCTGGGTCAGAGCGATCTTTCTCAGTGTCCTTGAAAATCGCGACCCGAGAAGAACTACCTAGATCCCTGATATTTTCTGAATCTGTGACGGCTTGCTTGCAAGATCCGCTTGCTTCTTTGCTCAAGGATATAGAGTTACCATCAGGTAAACCCAGAGACTGTGAATCATCTACTCTGAAACTACCCTGGCTACTAAATATGCGAGCACGTGCTCTCTCATACTCCTCTATCCTTTCTTCCACCGTTCGCATGGTATTTCCTGCCCCAATTTTAGATGCTTCACTTGAAGATCTACTCAACCTAGGCCTGGTGGCAATTTTAATCTGCCCAGGCTTATCATCTGGCTGCCTAGCAAGAATGTCAGACAATTTAACAGATGGATATTTGCTCTCAGCAGTTCTCATCACCAGAATTTTAGTCCCAAGACAATCGGCAGCATCATCCAAAACAATAGTTTGCAAACCATAATGTTGAGCAACCCTGTGCGCTGCAAGCCGGTGGTAGGAGTTAGGAAGTTGCGAGAACTCAAACTCCAATACATCAGGATTCTGCAGGAACTTCTGGATATCGAGTTCCATCCTGAGAACTGATCAACATTCAAACATAAAAACTCAGGAAAAAAAAAATGGAGACCAACTTAAGACAGGATCAATAGGAACTATCTTACAGCAAGAAACAATGAATCAGACTAGATCTTTATAGCACTATGACCCATGAAAAAGCCAACAAATTTCATGCCTCATGCTAGCCAGCTTAGATGTTTCACCAAACATGCCCAATATCAGCAGAAAGAAAACAAGTGAAAAAAGAGAGACATGGAGGCAAAACTTGGGATTCCAAATTGCCATTTAAAAACAAACCGGCATAAGACATGGTTTCTAGCCAATGTTGACAGCCATAAAATGTAGGGGGAAGAAAAAGAGACGCAGCTCAAATAAGAACGTAATTTTGCTCCCAATATATCTGAGAGATATTGTGCATTGCTAACATGGCCAACGTGCAGAATGAGATCAAAGCACAGTTTATAGTTGTCAATAATGCAAAGGAACAATCAAGCATGCCACTTGAAGGACTTCCTAGAGAAAATACTAGGTTCTCTTTCACCTTGAAGCAACACCACCTGCCTCTTTGATTACATTACATATAGGCCCAGCAGTATTACCAAATTAATCCATCCATACATCCTATGAGTACGGGTCATATTTCTTTCGTTCAATTTCACCAGCCCTTATTCCCACCCAAAAAAGTAACATCTATTCCCTTCCAGAGACATGGAACAACAGACACAAAAAATAAGAGTACAATCTGGTTGTATTTCTACCTACAAGCAACGGCTCCAGCTGTTAATAATTTATGCAGTATGCACTAAACGATAGAAACCAAAATCTAATTTACACTGACCTAAAACTAAAAGACAATAAATGAACAGAAACACTTGGATCTCTTTCTTTGTTTTTTCTCTACTTGCTTTTCCCTCTTTAAAAGGACATTGAACAGCTCAAATGGATAGGTGGAGACTTGAGGTAACAGGATCACTGGAATCTCGAGTGATGGTACTAACTACAAAGCCCAGTAATCACCCAGTTCCTCATGGAATTATACATTCAGCCAAGAAGTGGATAAGCATAAAGGAAAGGTAAAAGGGTTTCAAGCTAGGTCTCAATAAATCTCTTAACAATATTAGGAGTACATGCCAACATATAGTCAGCAATAACTTGGAGCACATGGATGGCAGCATGAGAACATTGCTTTAACCAATAAAGAAGATCATTGCAGACCACACAGGACTTAGAGACCAGAAAGAACCAAAGAACTATCACTCATATACAAGCTAGTACTCCCAGTACGACAAACCACCTCGACTCCTCGAGTTTTTGTCAAATCTCAAAACAGAAATCTAACCTATCAAATCTCTCCCTTTGCAAGATGCTCTATAATCCAACTGCTGTGGTACATCATCTTCAAAGTAAGCCAGGACTAACATCCTGCGCATACTAACTTAACACCGCATTCCAATTAAGAAGGCGATAACCAATGTTTTTGCATAGGAATGATCTCCATGACTTCCCTTGCAATTTAGCTACAAGATCTAGCACATGAGTCTAACACCAACAATGCAATACCCGATTCTCACGATAATTAATAAAACCAAAGTCATGCACATAAATCACACGTAACACAGCGAACCGAACTCCAAAACCAGAAGTAGCTACAACAGCCAGATCCGAATCAGAAATTCACCGCGAAGATAGGTCATCACCGAATCACATAACAAGCAACCAATCAGACAACATCTCACCAAAACAGCACTCAATCTCATCATCATCCAACCTAATCATGCAACTCACAGACCATGCAACAACAACAACCAATCCAAACAACTCAGTTCAACTACCAAATCAACCACATCAACCGAATCCAAAATCAACAGAGATCTGTCAGGGAACCGAATCGATTACCGGCGAGACGATGCCGAGGACTCCGAAGAGCTTCGACCAAGAACGGATCGACCACGGTAGAAGCAACAGCGACCTCAGACCGAGACGACGACGACGACGATTCCATCACCGGCAACAGCTGGATTGCGCACACAAAACCCTAGCCTAGCAAATTACCTAATCTCCCCCTCCCTCTCTCCCTCTCTCCCTCTCTCTCTCTCCTCCTCCGACGACAACAATGGCGAATCTGCGAGCGAAATCGATCGATTCCACGGCGATTTGGTGCTCGATCGAGGAAGAGGAAGGGACTTGTGGTTAGAGAGAGAAAGGGGAGGAAGAGAGAGAAGTGTTTTCTTTTCTTCTCTTCTTTTACCGGGGAAGTGAAGAGAGGACCGTTGTGTGGATAATTGTTGATTTTCTGTGTGGATCATTTTTTTTTGGATTCAATTATTTTGGGTCCAACCATTACGATTTTATTTTCCCTATTATCTTTTGCATATTTGACATGATCACGATTACTTGTTATTTTTTCTAGAACATCATCAATGAAAAATGACTATGCTAAATTATAATTTCACAATAACTTGTTATAATTTGATAATATCAATCTAATAATATCTTATTATAATTTGACACGATCATTTGATGAATGATTATTATTTAATCACGTATTATTTTTATAATTGTTTTTTATTTGTTTTTGGAATTTTTCATCAATCTTTTTTGTGTTTCAAGTATGTTAAATTTTTTGTCACACAAAATTTAACAACCCATTTAACAAAACCTATTTTTTGACAATAAAAAACACAACCATTGAAATGAAAACAAAAAAAACAATTGCTATACTCTATCTATAGCATCTCATATAGTATGTCCGTTATGGATGCTCTTAGTATTATTTCTAAAAAAAATGATTACATCTGCACTAATACAATTTGACGACTCAAGTGATAACAAGTCATGTGTCACCTAAAAAGAAGTCTAGAATTTGAGTCTTTCTACATAAAATAACGAAGCTTGAAAACTTAAGACTAAGACACGAGAATAGAATGATAAACTATCAAAACTGTTCAATTTGCTTAGGAGCCAACAATATGACTGCTCTGCTCTGTTGGCTACATAACTAATGAATCGGTTGTTTCAGATACGCCACCGTTAACAAATGAATAGAGCTCATACCACAAAAATAACACAAGCTCGCTCTAGCTAAACAAATCTATCAACTCGAACCAGTTCTCTTGCCTTCACTCTCACAGGCAACCCATGCTTCATTCTAAGAAGAGGGGTCGGAGTATACTCCGGCATCGTCTTCTCGTCCCTTGCTGCCTCGACATCAAACTTTTCGATCACACAAGCCACGACAGATTTCATCTGAACATACGCTGTCTCTTTCCCTAGACAAGTCCTAGGCCCGGCGTGAAACACAGGATACCTAAACGGGCTCTCGGTCTTACATGTCCCGTTATGGTCCAACCAACGCTCAGGAAGGAAGGAAGTACAGTCTTTTCCCCATATGCTTTCCATCCTACCCATTGCGTAGGCGTGGTAGAAGACGAACCATCCTTTCTTGATCTTTGTACCATCTGGTAAAACGTCGTCTCCGATACAGGACCTTAGATCAATAGGCACTGGCGGGTATAACCTCAATGTTTCTGATATGACTGCATGCAGATAGTTCATTTCTCTTAGCTCATCGAGGTCAAATGTCTCGCCTGGTTGCTTCTTGGTTTTTGCTCGGATTGCATCGATTTCAGACCGGATGTTTTGAACGACAGACGGGTGTGAAGAAAGCAGCCAGAACAACCAACTAAGGCTAGAGGATGTCGACCGTCCTGCAAGAATGAAACTTGTCATGACATCCCTTAGTAGTTCAGGAGAGTTTTCTCCAGTTCTGATGAACCGCGACAACAAGTCATGGTTCTCTGGTTTGTCGTCCAGCCTTTTCTGTATGATCTTGTCGAGGAATGCATGGACGATCCTGATGGACTCATTCAACCTTTTCTCCGATCCAAGGTTCAGAAATCTCATTGCGTTCCAAATGTGAGATAGTCCATACATGTAACGACCAACACTGAGCACTGCAGCATCATCAAATGCCCACATCAGCCGTGGGTCGCAATCGGACCCATCACCAATAAAGCTTCCTGCGTCTGCATCAAGCAATAATTTGCATATGTTGTCGAATGTGAACCGCTCCCAGACATCCTGCAGATCCAAGGCCCTGCCCGTTATGGCCGATCTCGACAGGAGAGGAATGAGCTTGGTCCGTATTTGAGTTTGCAGACAAATCATGGTGAAGTCACGGAGTGACCTTCTGTTGAACTCATAGCTTGCGGTCTTACGTTGGAGCTTCCAGAGGTCGCCATCTGCATTGAATATCCCGTGGCCGAGGAAGTCCCTTAGTGGAATAGTGCTGTCTCCTTTCGGGTAGTTCTGGAAATTCGTCTTCAGGATGTGTTCCACAGTCTTGGGGTCCACTGTGATCACGGCATGGAAGTTTCCGGGGCAATGCATGGTGGTGGTGCCCGTGGGAATGGAGGTCAATGTATCAGTCGCCCATTCCAAGAGGCGGTGGCGGTTGGCCAGGAACTCAGGTGCACAGCCCAGAAACGGATAGCTTTTGAAGCCATGATGATCAGATTTTTTAGCTGTAGAAGTTGTGGAAGTTTTAGCTTTAGATGGAAACAGAAAATCCAGAATCAGGAAGACCCCAAAAGAGATGAAGAAAAAGAAAAATGGCATAGAAAGCATATCCATGGTCATCAGAGAAAATACGTCCGAACTTTCGAGAACACGTTGTTAGAGAACTATATTTTAAGCTTTGCATATATATAAAGACTCAACGGAACAACAACAAACTTCTGCAAGTAGCGAAAAGAATTCAGACACAAAGGCATAATCAAGAGCCTACCTGTAAGCACGTAGCATCTACCTTTCTAATTAAGAGCCTAAAGACCGATCACGTTGAATGGAAACCCTATAACGGACTAGACGTACCACTAGATCGGCTCCTGGTAAGGTTTAAAGAGCATTTGACTATAGGGGAAGATTAGCGAGGAAAAGACTGCATCCACTCGTTTTATTAGGTTTCAGCATGTGTAATGTGTCCACGTAAAACAGATGATAGCCATGGCATTGCTACGAATGAGATACACGAGCAATCATAGCAGGCAATGCATTCAGAAGCTGAAATGGTGTGAATGTAAATCTTGACACCAAGGCACTAATGCTACGAGGCTAAATTCTCGCTTAAGTTGTACCACGTGCAGGTCTGAATTCATTTAAAGGTTCAAGATGATTTGATGCAACAGTCTTAACTGGCTAACTAGCTCGGTCCATTACGGTAACAACTTGACATTACAACAGATGAACAGAATAATTGAACTATGCAACTAATCTAAATGGACTATACAGTCTATCCTAATCCTCTGTAGGCATATCACGTCCGCAATGACAAAAATTCTCGATTCTTATTGTCACCGTGTTCACATCATCCGTTCTAAGTTGCTACCTAGGCAGGAAATACTTCTCAGTTCCAAGGACCAAGAAAGCCCTCCTCAGCCATGCTGAATTGATTTGGAAGTTAGACGGTCATTGGAAGCCATGGGTTATCCTAGGAACCTCCAAACCCACCGGCCGTCCGCATATACTTTATGCATACTCTATTTGCATCTTATTGAAATGCACGTTTCCCTTTGTCCACGTTTTCTTTAGAACACTACATGATGCTAACATATTAATATAATGTTAGGTGCAAGTACTTATTCCTACAAAGCATATGATCTGTATAGACCTTAATCCGCACGCTTCTAACGGATTTGCCGACAGGCAAGAAGAGAACGTTTTTACTTAGAACTGTACCAGCTAACTAGACTGTACCAGCTAAATAACCCATGGACTCGACACAAAACCCCTACAGGGTTTCAAGTCCCTAGAGAATAGGATTTCTAATCAACCATAATCCAGGGTTAGCATGAGTCAGAAGGGATGCGGCATAAATCCCACAAAGGATGCAACTGCAAGGATGTGTAAGAGGGAGAAGGCGAACACAAAGACATCATTGGAACAAACCAAAGGCAAAGCGTTAACAGGATTATAGCAGAATACTCCTAATGCCTCGAGCAACAGGGTTTAACAGCAGCATAATACTATGCTCACCCGAAATTTTCTTCTGCGTATGTACATAGCACTAACATTTGGATTGATTCAACTTCAATCTCTACAACAAGCTAAAGAAGACAAAATGTTGCAGTGGAAAGGAACAAGCAGCGGAGACTAACCTTTATGATTCGATGAGATTCCGGATCATACTCGTCCCTTGCTTTTTGCACCATTTTCTTAGGCAACATGTTGCTCCATTCAGGTATGTGTTCTGCTGCATAAACATTAGTGAGGAGCATCCCTGAGGAATTCAATTTCTGTACAAGGAACTGATGAAGCACCGATCCTACAATAGACCATACTCGCTATGTCTTATTCACCATAGAACTACTGTGTCTATCAAATAATCTAGATCAGAGGCTATGGCCTGGTACTTTGGAGACGTCTCTCTCTTCCATCAATGTCCTCATCTTTTCAGCATCATCGAACTTTCGGAAACCAGTCAGTATATTGGACATTAGAACATAATCCCCACCATAGCCTCTCTCTAATTCCTGTATTCTCCTTGTCACACGTTCGGCCATTTCAACATTACCATGAAAACTACAAGCACCTAACAATGTCCTCCAAATGACTACATTTTCTGTTTCCTGAGGAATCTCCAAGGCCAATTTTTCAGCTTCTTTTAGCCTCCCTGCTCGTGCCAACATGTCTATCACACATCCATAATGTTTAGCGTCTGGTAAAACTTGAAACTGGTCGGTCATCCTTCTGAAAAATTCTACACCCTCTTCTACTAAGCCACCGTGACTACAAGCACCAAGTAAGCTTAAGAAAGTAACTCGATTTGGCCCCCATCCTTCATCCACCATCTTGTCAAAATTTTCAACAGCCTCTTTCGCCATCCCGTGCATTGCGAACCCTGATATTAATGATGTCCACGATACCAAATTTTTTTTATGACTTATAGATACCTCCTCAAACACTCTCGATGCACTAGCAACACAACCACACTTGGCGTAAACATCAATCAGAGAGTTTCCAAACCGAATATCACTCACATCGAAGCCCCTTTTAACTCCATAGGTCTGGATCGCTTGGCAGTTCTTGAGGTGTCCAAGATTTGCCACAGCAGGAAAAATCGCCAAACAAGTGATCTCATTTGGCATAACCCCTTCCTCCTTCATCATCCTCCGAAAAAAACCAAAAGCCTCCCCATACTTGTGACACCTCGTGAACCCATCGATCATCCCGGTCCACGAAACAACGTTCCTAACCTTCATCTCCTCAAACAAACCCCAAGCACTCTCCACTTCCCCCCACCTCACCGACCCCGTCACCATCACGTTCCACGTCACCAAACTCCTCTCCGGCATTTCATCGAACACCTTCCGCGCATCAACCACGGACCCAAAACCCAGATACATATCCAACAACCCAGTCATCACGTACACATGAGACCCAAAACCCACCTTCAAAACGACCCCGTGAACCTCAAATCCATTCATCCCATCACACCCTTTGATCAGATACAAGTAACTAAAGCTATCGAAACCCTGACACCCCGACCTCGCCATGTCCCTATACAATGCCACCGACTCGAACCCAAACTCCCGGAAAGCGTAATTCCTCAACATGGCGTTGATGATTTTGATCTGGGTGGGAGTGGATTGGTGTAATGAGCCTGTTGTGATGAGCTGAGAGTGGATTTGTTGTGCAATGGGGCGAGATGAGGAGGGGTTGTTGAGGATAGTGAGGAAATCGGGGTGAGTGGGGATTGGAGATGGAGGGGAAGAGGAGAGTGAAGAGGGGGAGAGGGAATGGGCGGATTTGATGCGGGCATGTGATGGGAGAAAAAGTTTTCGAATGCGGTTCATGTAGGAGGGGTTTGGGGGGTTTCGAACGCGGGAAAGAATACTGGTGACGGAGCCTATTTGAACCACGGAAAGGATGGCAAAGTTTATGCACTGTTCCCACAAAAGTGCTTGATGAACATGTCACGACATAATCCCCTCGTCCCAGAATATTTATACAAATAGATAGTTTGATGTTATGTTTATAACGATTAAATATTATTTTTAATAAAATTATTATGAAATATTAATAATATATTAAATTATTAATTTTAATCCAATATCAATTTAAGATTTTTTTTTATATAGATAAGAATAAAAACAAAATTTCTTAAAATACATGTCGTTATAATAATAATGGGATGAATGTTATACCTAAGTTTAAGCATGCCTGTATAAATTTAACGATAGAGATTAAAATATGAAGAAGAGATGCATCTTAAAAATAGAGTTCGATAATTAATAGACCCATTAGCATAATGTGTGCTCCATATCTCTAAACACATCTACCCTCGCGTTATAATTTTATTTATTGATTTTCTTAGATACATCTAAAATTAACTATGTCATGATATAAATTGTGAAATTTTTCCTTCAAAATTTACGACAAAAGAATCTAATGTTATAAATTGTGAAAATAAAATCCCTTTCAAAATGATGTATATACATTAAAGCTTATATTTTTTTTTATTTTTTGATTTCATCTACCTTGGAGGTTATCGAAGTCTAATTAAGTATTAATTAAGACCTAATCATCTTGATTAAATGATAAAGATCAGATGTTAATTAATCATTTTGAACCTTTTAAATAAAACTCATTTGTGAGGCGTTTTACATATCATTTTCTAAAAGAAAAAGAAAATCTCTTTTTCTGTCTCTAAAATAATTTAATTATTTTATTAATTTCGACGTTTATTGTTTAACGAAATCAATCTAGATATATAGGCCCATGAGTTAAACCTTCATGAGCACTTGTTCTATATCACCTAATCTATACTTTCCCTCCATTTTTATTTTAAAACATTTTGACTTTTCTATAGGAGATAAATTTTGATATATATCGTGTGACGTTCAAATATTGTTTTTTCACATAGTTATCATAGAACGTCAAAAGGATAGATTAATGTATGTATTTTGACCGCATGATGCGTGTTGCGGGAAGATCAGAAATTATTTGAAGATGAAACAAAAGTTCTCAAAATACGTATTGAATGTTGGAATATATGATGATGTTGCAAAACAAATACCCCTAGGACAATAGAGTATTAGTACGCCATCCGTTCCAATATGAGGCCACAATTTGAGTATGTATATTTGTCAGTGCGAATTTTTACTCGTGTCATGAAAAGATCAATTAAAAAAATATTATTGATTGTTAAGTCATATATTTTAATTTTGAATTCGTGACGTGATTTTGTAGCATCTTTAAAGATGAAACAAATTTCATCCAAACACGTGTTGAACAATTTAAAATATTAAATAAAAAATGAGTCGAAAAGAATAAATTTTACAATGAATTATTGATAGTTATCCAACAGTATAATAGAAGTCAAGGTTCAATATTTTTTGAAGATGTTTGAAAACAACCGGATGTTCACTTCCTCCAATTCAAATTACAATTATTTGTTTTTTTGTTATTATCGAAGCAAACTTTGATTCTTGTATCAAGGTTATCAAACTTCGTTCTTTGCCAATTTATTATGATATTCCAATGATTATGAACATCATATGCTTTAACCGTACGGTTCTATAAAAAATTTACCATCTTACTTGATCTGTAAACAAAACTCGATAAATTTCATTGTCTTTTTACTCATAATTTTTGTAATATTTGATCGGACACGAAAATTTATGTGTACGTGTTCTTTATGTAATATAAATGAGTTTGATTGATTTTATATTTTTTTTAGATAAAAAGATTTTCAAAATAAAAAATCCTCTGAATATTTTAAAACAGTTGAAATTTAGGACATAAAAAATATATGTCATGATTGATGTTTATAATAACAAATGAATAATTAAAATCAAAATAACACAAATCAAAATTAAAATTTAAATATTATCTTTTAATTTAATCATTTATTATTCATCATTTAATCATAATTATTTAATTTTTTATTAAATACATCAATATCATATCTAATCCTCTTTTTTTTTTTTAACGTAAAGAAATATTATGGTCTTCATTATTGCTCCCATTCGAACGAGACTCATACTCATCGCAGTTCCGTTCGCTTCAAATCTCGAAATGCCCCCGACATTTGTAGACTTGGGGCTGTGACTGGTTCATGCTGTTTTCAAGTTTTTCGCTTGCCCTCGAAGAGGATGATGAGCACATTGTAAGTTTCAATTGATTTTTAGGGATTGTGGCTTGTTGATTTCACTGGTGTTTCGATTTGTGTATTTTATTTTCTTTTGGTTTGGATGCAAATGCATTTTGTTGATTTTTGTTTTAGGGTTTAATGACTTAGGGTTTTGATGCTTTTGCGCTTCACGAATTGAATGGAACGGTGATTTGCACCAAACCAGCGGACGAAATCGAAAGTTGAAACAGTTCTTAATATTCTGCCGTAACAATGAGAATCAAAGTAAGACTCGTAGATATATGCCATCTATCCCCTTACAGGTAACATAGAAAATGTTTCGTGATGCTCTTTTGAACGTAAGAGTCAAGACACCTATCAAATTATAAATTTTTGGAAAGAAATTAATATGGCCACAATGCTAGCCACAATGCTGATGCAAAAGTGATTTTCATTCACAAAGTTACTTTAAGAAACAAAATCAGAAAAAAACTATAAATAAATCCTTCAATACTTTCTTCTGAAAAATTGATAGGCAAAATGGCTGTTGCAGAAGCATCATTTTCCCATTTAAGAAATGAGGTCTGAAGGAGTACCACTGTTTACTGGTTACGATTGCTGTTTCGATCTCTTCATCTGAATATATATATATATGTATGTATGCATGTATGCATAAAGAGTCAGGACACAATTTATATTAAAAAAAAAACCAAAAAATTGGGAGTCATGCCAGAACATGCCTGGGATTCTAAATAAGCGGTGTGGCTGTGATTTCGAAATTTACTATTAAGAATAGTGATTTCTCAATCAATGGTATTGTTATGTGATGGCTTGAATAGAGCACAAGACATGATCGAGAAGTGCATGTTGTGTTACTCATCAAAGATAACGAGAAACAACTGCTGGGGATTATCCTCATGCAGCCACACTAGATTTTTTTTTGTTCATATTTTGTCCACCGAGTAGAGAACTTGCTGCTTCGCTGAGCAATTTCCCTGTAATAGCTTACATGGATACATTGATTAACCTTGAACAAGATTGCAGTTGCATATCTTGCTAAAAAAAACAAAAACATTGCAGTTGCATATCTTGCTCAAATATTTAGAACATTGTCCTAACAGTAACTAAGCTTAAAAGTGTCAGCTCACAGCTTCTACTATTTGTGTACCGCAGGCAGCTCACAGCTTCTCCTATGTAGGCGCCTTGACATTGGGTTCTGAAAGTGCCTGCTCGTCATTATGTTTGTGATAATTGTCAGTGCCAAGCTCAAGGAAGTTGGTGACATGATGACAGGGGAGCCGGCGACCGAAGCCCCAGTGAACGGCGGTCGTAACTATAAGGGTCCTAAGGCAGCAAAATTCCCAGTCGGGTAAGTTCCGACCTGTATGAAAGGTGTAACGATCTGGACAGTGTCATTATGCGGACTAATAAGAAAAGAAAATCGTTGTAAAGTTGCTTGATAGATGAAGCCAAGGAATGCCACGACAAATTAGATTATACTTTTCTATAAGATTTATTAGTATTGATTTAAGTGTTATTTGCTTTCTGAGACGATCAATGCACATTGTTTTCTGTGTTACCAATGGAAATGTGCATTTGGTATGGGTTTTAACCAAAGGGTTGGGCCATTAACTAAGTGGATTCTGCTTGTTCCACTGAAAATGAGCATCCGTTTTGTTATTTGTTTTGAGAGAGTGACCGAAGTTTGGTGTTTAGGCAAGAAACACAGGAAAGGTCACTGTCCTCCTTATGGCTGGCCCAGCAAAGCATGATGATCAAAGCAAAGGTTTGTATGATTCCCATCATGCGCTCTTTTTTTTTTTTTTTTTTGATAGATATGCTTTATTGCCATACTGTGTTTTGCTCATCTGGGCTCTCTTTATAGCCTTTGTGTTCCTTATCTCTAACTTTCTGCAAATTTAGTTGCGGCCAATATTAAAACGGCGTGGCCCAAATGAACTGGAATTCGACACCTGCTTAGTACCACGTCATTCTAGTGTTAGTTTTTTCTTTTACTCCACCGACATTGGAGAAATAGTTGGACAAGACATTCTGATCTTCGTGTTAAATCAATCCTCTGTGGCGTCTTGAACGCTCTTTCTCGTTAAGCTCGACACAGGTAGAAGTGCTTGGTTGTACTAGCGAGTCTACTTCTACTGTCCCATGTATAATCAGGAGCAAATGAATCTTGTAGTTTATGCCATTGAGCGTGTCTTTTTCAAATCTTCAATGAGGTCGAGTGCTTAAAAAAATCTGAAATCTCTGTCCTTTAGCTGGTAGAGCAAACCGTGGGGAAGTGAAGACAAATCATAGAAGTTCCAAACAAATAACTCGGTCGACACATAATTGACTAGGCATTGCTATCTATAGATATCCGTACATGAAAAGCTTTTCTCTTTAGCATCGTTCTAAACCAAGTTGTTTTGTGCACGTAAACAGTTCCTTTGCAAAATGTTGGAGACTCTGATCACCAAGATTAAAGGGAAAGGGACTTGGAAATGGGAATTCAATCTCATCTACTATACACGCATCCCTTTTATCTCACAAAGGGTTTCTGATGAGGCTTAGTTTGTTTCTTTAAGTGAGCAAGTGGAGTATGACTACTTGGGTTTTAAGGAGGACCACTCTTTTTCTTCATAAGTGATCTTGATGGAGATGACTTACATTATAGTTTGTTGGATTATTAGCAACGTATCACGCTATTTTAAAAATATAAACGTCTTATGTGTCCGTCAACGGCTATTAGTGAGTATAAGGTCGAAAATGTCCTATAGGTGTCATCCTGCAATTTTATTCTGTAAAATTTGTTAGTCCATGATTATTTATGCTTTTTTTTTTGGGTGATACATAATATTGAAGGCTAGATATTTACTTTCAAAATATCTACATATCACATAGACAGCACCTAGACGTCTGTCTTGGAGAAGGTGGCTCGACAGCCCTCGGTCAGCTAGTTCTTTAGAACATCGGTGTAGTGATGATTTAAGGGAGAAAACTTAATTGCTAAATTAATGAATGGAACTGAGCAAGGGGGTTGAAAAAAGTTGATTGGAATGTGGTGGAAGTTCCGGGCAATAAGAAGACTATCATCATGGCCTATCCTTCGGTTATTCCAACAATTAAATCTTCTGAATGATATACTTGCAAATTAAGTTATGATCCCCTGCAGAAAGTTTCATTTTCTATGAATGTGAGAGAATGATTTTAGCTTTGAGCCTTTAATAATGGTGACTTTTGGCAGAGGAAGTGAAAGAAATGAAAACTTTTTTGGTTCGTTTTGAGGAATTGTATTTTTGATATTTGCTTTTGTTTCTAGAATCTCGAATATTTTCTTACGGAGAAGCTTGGTATCCATTTTTGTATACATGTAATGTGGCTTAATATTCCACATGGTTTACCTTTTTTCTCTGTGTATAATTATACTATTACTATGTAAATTGTGATCAGGTTTAGCTATGATCCTACTTCTCCTGGTAAGGTCACGTGTGTTTATATAAAATTCTGATAGGTGTAACGACTTTATTCGAAAGAAATCTAGATTGAGGGACTTTGCCCACAGAGACCAAGTTCAATGTACCAATGGCATGATATGCTTAAACTCACTCAAATCATTTGAAAGCTTAAAGAGACTTCCCCGAGGATGCAGACATGGAGTGATTCTTCCCTCTGTCAAAATATTTTTGTCTTTAATGGAATGAAAAGTAAATTAGGATCAAAAGGAGGAAGCTTTTTTTCGTCTTTGGAAATTGCAGAAAGAATCAGAAACTAAGCCAATTTGGTGGTTATTTTCGTGTGCATGTATATCATTTGTAACTGTCTTGTTGTTTTTCCGCGAATGCAATGTTACTCCATAAAGGAGAAAAACGACTTGCTTCTTTGTTTTCTGGCAAAATTATAGGAATATCGTTATCAGTGAGCAAAGTTCGACTGGAATTTCAAGTTTTCTGTGAAAGAAAGTTGTTCTTTCGATCCCTCAATCACGTGGTCAGCTAACATGATCTTGCATCCTGGAATCTGATAGAAGTTAGTTAGACTATATCCATGTTTTTCTATGCGGTCGATATCATTGTTAATTTCATTGATTATCCAGATAAGTTCATCGCCAGATGAAAAGCTTGAGAACAACAGTAAGTTGCGGAAATAATAAAGAGAACAAAGGAATGATAAAGCCTCTGGTGCACTTTCATCGTAGCTCATCCTTTCTGCCATAGCTAAAGCTCAAGGTTTTTGAAAAATTGGAGATTTTAACTTTTCCTAGAAGACACACATGAACGAAATAATGAACACGCATAGAATTAGAACTGCTACTTTATATTAGATGAACTGCATAAAGTGAAAGAAATTTCGTAAGATGAACGATATTCAGCTATCTATAATCTATTGTTTGCTATTTGTCATGCCTTGAGTTGGTAGGAAGGTTGGCTTATTTGGTCTGTGTCTGCGGTTGACAGTGAGTTTAAGTTACATCATATTCAATTGGTTATCTTCTACTCCTATTGCGGCCTGTTCACAGGCTTATCATGTACTTGGATGATTAATATGATATGACATTTGGGAATAACGTTTACATATTTTCCGCTTTTTGTACCAATTCCTTTGTCTTCATTGATGTCTTCCATTGTTGTAGGGAGTTAGATGGTGGTATCAAATCTTCCCTGCTGGACTTCATCATCACCTGAGGTGAAGACAAAGGAGTGACGAAAAGAAAAGCGGCAAAGTTTTTATTTTATGTTTAAGAAAGGTATATCTTTGCATGATCATCTTTTAATAACAACGAATCTCTCCACCAACTCCACCTCTTAGCTGCTTGCTTTGCCCAAGTCAGGCAGCTCCTAGTGGAGGCTGTTGTAAATGGCCCGACTCCAGGGCACCCTGAGTCTTGGAGACTAGGGTATGCTCGTCAATGTTCAGAATAGTGGCTAATTTTCCAAAACCCATAAACGACCATATCACGACTGTCCTATCCACCGGGATGCTCTGCCACTAGAATCTGTCCGGTGTGAAGTGTAGTGAGTCTAATGATGCTTATCCTTATAATAAATGTGTAACGGCTAGTTGATGGTCTTGCATGGAGGCCCGTAATATTTATCATAGGAACAAGTCTCAACAATCATAGGAACTCATCAAATCCCTCTTGTATATATAGAGTCACTGTACTATATGAAAATCAATGGAAAACACAATCAACTTTCTACTTCAGATATGGTATATGTGTAACGGCTAGTTGATGGTCTTGCATAGAGCCCCGCCATACTTATTATCTCGATAATGCTCTGTAGTGTTATATATAATATACCATGTTGTTTCTTAATTCAAGTAAAGTGATCGGGAGCTCGCTCACTTATTGGGCTGTTAACCAACTAATAGGAAGAACACCAGTGCCTCCAGTCTCTGAGATCATTGTCTATACCAAAGGTCCGTTGCTTTATGACAAAAATCCTCTAAAGTACTCTGCTCTAGATCCCTTGGTACTCTGAGACCCATCCCACTAGAGGGGGCACCCCCCATTATCATCTTGTTTCCTTGAACAGTTCTGATTTCATTGCAACGCCTGGGGACAATATCGAGTTGGTCGCCTTTTTTTTTGGCTTTTTGACAACTTGACTCCATAATCCCTATGGTTTTGATGATCTAATTGTGGGGTGATTAGATGCCCATTTTTGCTTCTCACTTGAACCTTTTCCTTCTTGAAGCATAACTCAAGACCTCTGCTGGGCATTTCAGTCATGTCTAAAAAATATCTGTTGTCCTCGCGTAGTCGCGACACCGCTGGGGTGCCGAGGCCGAATCCTTTAGTTAGTCTCAAAATATATTTTCACTTCTCACACTAACGCAAGTCTTTGTGTTGTTTCTTTGAGAGAAATTCTGATGAGCCTCAACTTAGAGCGGGCTTAACCGTTGAGATACGAAAACATTTCATATGCTCTCTAGCTATGGTTATGGTAGTGTCTCGACATATCTTATCACATACCCTCTTTTCCTCTTTTCTTTCTTTTTAGTACTGGTCTTGACCCTTCATGGTACAGGTCTAAGATAACCACGAGTGATGATCTCACTCTCCGACCCATCTACACCAAAAAAGCCTTATTGTGTTAGATTCATGTTTCAGTCAAGTCAATTCAAGTAGCTCTTTTCTGTTATAGTGAGTTGAGCATACTATTTCTGCTAGAAACTGCGGTTCCTATAGCTTTTTTTGGGCAGAGGCCTGACTGGAACTAATTTCCTAACTGATAGTCGAGTACTGATATTGATTTTCAAGAAATACAGACTGTTGAAAACAGGAACATATTAGTAACTTAGAACTATCTCTTTGTTGTCCGCGACAAGTGTAAGAATACATACATCTCATCCTTCTCAGATTCTATCTATGATATGAATATCCCATATTCTGTATATGACATGAATAGGTGGGTGGTTGCTGCAGTGCTATATCTTGCAGTTAGAGTTGTTGGGCTTGCTACTTTTTTTTTTTTTTTGTGCAAAGGAAGAATAGGATGATAGTTTAGCAAATGTTTAGAGACCGTGTATGGAAAATTCCCCGTTTATAATGACGATGTATACAATTGAAATATCCAAAGGCGGAATCTAGTGGGTCAGCTTTGTTTAGTGTATTCTTCATAATCATCAGCCACTACCACAAACATTTTATGCGAACGGAATAAGAGGAATAACATAGTACAGAATCTTCTGAATTTTGATTTGAGTATCGTAGATCTGGTCTAACTTTGCATATCTGCCAAATTGATGAGGCGATCGATACCATTGCCCACATCAATGAAAATCACAGTACATTCCAGTTGAAACACAAGTAGATTAATCCTTTATTGAAGCATCTGCCACAACAACTAGTAGAACCATGCATGAAGCCACTAACGTGCTTGGATTCTCTCATCGTTGGGCACAGATCATTAAGTAGAAATTCCAATCCATCGTTATCGTTTTTGTTTTTACTTTATAGCAAGGTCTGTGAGAATCGGAAATTATAGCATATTGGAAAAAAAAACTAGATGACCTCACCTAAGTTCTATAGCTTCTTGATTCGATGCCAAGGAATCTTCAATTTGCTACGTCCTATTGTGCTCCATTGTGTCATCATCTCTTTTCATGTTTAAGCATCTTGTCCATTTTTAAGCATCATAATTTCCTTATTTTCCTTTGCTTGGAAAAGAAACAAAAGCCATAATGTTGCTGTGTTATGATTGATGATTATGGATTAATGGGTCAATGTTTCGAGCCGCATTATCGGCATAGGGGAAGAGTAACTCCCTTCAAGGTGAGTTTGGGCTCAGCCATGGCATCAACAACCACTGTCAAGCTCTTTCTGTTATTGTTCGAACCATTGATATTGCAGTTATAATATGCTGAAATTTGAGACGACATTGGTATTCAGTTAATTAGTTGATCATATCGTTGCTAAGAATATATATCTTTACTGTTGTTAGATATGCTGATCAAATTTTGCGAATTCCATATCCAAGTTGAGATATGATGTCAAAAGTTACCAATCACTGTCCACCACTTATACCATAGTACTGCTTAGGATACAATGGAACAAAGCTGATGTAGTTCTGAATTCCCTTCCCCAAGTGCCTATAAAGCTGATGTAGTTCTGAATTCCCTTCCCCAAGTGCCTATAAATAGATGAGCATCTGGCTCCTTTTCCCTTGGGGAGAAACACAAGCTCCCCGCATTGATTCCATCTTCGCCTTCTTGCTTCGAGATCTTTCTCTCCCCCTTCGTTGAGCTCTTCTGCCCATCGAGAAGCTTACTAAACCACAGTAGGAACATGGAAAACAATGGCTGTTTTGGTACTTTCATGGAGAAAGCGAAGCCGTATATTGCCATGATATGCTTACAATTTGGTTATGCTGGGATGAATATAATCACGAAGGTGTCCCTCAATAGAGGGATGAGCCACTATGTGCTTGTTGTATACCGCCATGCCTTTGCAACTGCTGTTATCGCCCCCTTTGCTTTTGCTCTCGAGAGGTGATTGGTCTATATGTTTTGTGATAGTGAGAGGAACTATGAATTACTTGCATATCTAATTAGCAAAAATATGGAATTAGGAGCTCAAGGGTGTCCCCTGTTTTTCCTTTGCTATGTTTCAGGAAAGTGAGGCCGAAGATGACATTCCCAATCTTCATGCAGATTTTCGTGCTGGGTCTTCTGGGGTAAGTATATATACCATGAAGTACGTTTCATAAAATCATTAGATGATGACTATGTGATGATTATTGATATTTCCGCTTCTATTCGCAGGCCAGTGATTGATCAGAACTTCTATTATGCCGGGTTGAAATTGACATCACCAACATTTTCATGTGCCATGAGCAACATGCTCCCTGCCATGACATTTGTCATGGCTGTTATATTCAGGTGCTGATTTTCTCCATTCTTCACATTGATCGATGACGATATGAAATCATGGGAATGTTGATGTTGGTAGTAATTCATGGGAATGTTTGATGATGTGATCGTGTAGGATGGAGAAGGTAGACATAAGAAAGGTGAGATGCCAAGCGAAGGTGGTGGGAACTATTGTGACGGTGGCTGGAGCGATGCTGATGACCTTGTACAAGGGTCATCTGGTCAATTTCATTTGGTCTGAGCACATGAGGTCCTATGACCCTTCAACCGGTGCAGCCACTGGTTCGACCGACAAAGACTGGCTCAAAGGATCCTTTCTCCTCATCATTGCTACTCTTGCTTGGGCTTCCTTCTTCATCCTTCAGGTACCATCACAGTTCTAATTGTTTATATCAGTATATGCATACTGAATCACTGATGAAAGTCTGTGTGATCATCCAAAGATCTCATGTTTTCGAGTTTCTTCTTCCCCAGGCCATGACTCTAAGAAGATATTCCGCTCAGCTGTCCTTGACAGCCCTTGTATGCTTCTTGGGGACCCTGCAATCTATTGCCGTGACCTTCGTGATGGAGCACAAACCCTCTGTTTGGGCCATTGGCTGGGACATGAACCTTCTTGCTGCTGCTTATGCTGTTAGTGTCTTTTCCTATGCCTTCTGCTTCCATATGTGAATTTTATCGAACAAGAAAAACTTTTCGATGATACTGTTGTATCTCTTTGTCATGCTAATGCAGTATGCATTCCTCGGGTGTTTTTTTTTTACAGGGCATAGTGACATCGAGTATTGCATACTACGTGCAAGGCTTAGTGATGCAAAAGAGAGGTCCTGTCTTTGTGACTGCCTTCAGCCCTTTGATGATGATCATTGTTGCTATTATGGGATCCTTCATCCTTGCCGAAAACATATATGTTGGAGGGTAATTTCCTACCTTCGGTTTATTTATGAAGAAGATTAATTTGTTTATAACTATCCAAGTTTCGAAACATATTAATTACTGTCTCGGGATTAAGTAAAGCCGTATCATAACCAACTCCATTTTGTCATGTACAGGGTGCTCGGCGCTGTATTGATTGTACTTGGATTATACTT
Source organism: Drosera capensis (assembly GCA_001925005.1). NCBI lineage: Eukaryota > Viridiplantae > Streptophyta > Magnoliopsida > Caryophyllales > Droseraceae > Drosera > Drosera capensis. The sequence goes on from LIEC01011975.1 coordinate 24,635, forward strand.
CGTTTTGTGGGGGAAATACAAAGAGCACAAGGAGAAGGAAGCGGAGGCGATCATAGAAGCGATCAAGGGCGTAAACTTCATGCCCTCTATTTATGAGGAGATGGAAGTATACGACATCGAGAAACAGAAACCTGAGGCTAACTTAAGCGGGCTTCCGATTTCAGATCCTTGCATGATTGCCACGGCAGTGAAAGTACCCATTAACAGCTTAGAAGAGGAAGTGAAAGGGAAAAACTAAGAGGGAAATTTGTAGAGTTGAATGTGAAGTGGCCGTTGGATGCGAGAGAGCGCACGGCATTCCCTGTTTTGTTTGAGCAGATCCTTTGAGGATTTCTTCTTCTTGTAAGTCTTATGATTATGAAATTTCAATGGAAGGAAAGCCAGGGAAGTTTGAGTCTTTTAAATCTCTAGTTTATTTTTCAGCTGAGTTCCTAGATGCACATGAATCAGAATTCGATAGATTATTCTGCAGAATAAATTCTTCAAGAGAAGTTTTTGTGTATCGAGCAAAGGTTTGAGTGCTCATCAACATAATTTTCCGACTGATTTCCGTCAGCTGTAGATTTTGTTGATTGCATATACGGTATTGCAAACTCTGCGTCAAATGAACAAAAGACGAAAGGGGACCTACTAAACAAGGTCCTAATCTTACTCATGAGCTACTTTGTTGAAGTTGATGTAATCGAAAGGCCATGTACTATTTTTTGTAGCAGAGTCCATTTTCCTATTGAGACAACACAAGAAACACATTTTTAAGTTTTCTGCACATAAGACAGATGGAGTTGGGCTCAATTATTTATTGTTTTCTTTTATCAAAAAATAATTTCTTTATATAAAAATAGAGATAAGGTTAATCTATATATATCATCTTGTATTACATGATAACAGATTAATATACCAAAGTTCGAAGAATGTAGTTTTTTAGATTTCAAACGTACCAAATAAGATTAGATTAGAACCGTGCCTTTTGATTATGAATTATCTGCATGGATATCACTAATGTAATGGGAAATCATCATATGCAAAAGCAACTACATCGATTCTCCACAGACCATTGGCTGCTTTGTTTCCACAATGCAGATAGATTAGAACCTTCTGTTTTTATTGGTAATTGACATCAGATTCCACAAGTATATGTTTCCTTTCGATATTTAACATGTGTTTGATATCATGAGCTCCCTTTGTTGCCACTAATGTTTTGATGTCACATTATGCTGTAACCATGTTTGCTACGATGACCCATTACGTGAAAACGCCAGTGTCTTCTCCTCTTACTGTAGTAGGATGTGATGTACAGTGGCTAAAAGATGAGTGTTGACCTCTTAACTCGTTACGAATTACAGTTACATATCAATGTTTATCAGGAAGCCACGATATTTGCCTGTCCAATCGGCAAGCCAATGCCAAATACTCCTAAAGATCCAGTGTCAGATACTTGTGCTTCCTGTAACAGAAAATCAGTAGAGAACACCAGATCCTGTTTCCAGGTTAAAAAAAAAAAAAAAAAAACAGGACGTTGCCTCATCCTTGAACAAAACTCTAACTCATCATAGAAAACAGATCTCATCAAGCTCACTATAAGAGACTGAGCATGGCTTGTTAGACAGTAGGTAATATTCTACATACCGTTATTTTGGACTATGTAGCATGTAGGAGCGCATGAGAAGCTAATCTCAGCACAGATTATTGCACCCACGTTATGACCAACTACATTATACATCGTGCTTAGACTGCTTCAATAGCTTCAGCTCACCATGCGAGGTCTTCTGCACTTCGACGGCGAACTTCTCCTCATGGATATTCCTCTTCAGCTTCAAAAGCAGCTTATACTTCACAAAGTCCTCAATGACCTGAACAAAACACCAGCTTCCGTTACCCCAACATCCGCAGTCATAATGTGGTCAATAAACAAGTGAAGCTATAACAATGAGAACAAAGAGATCAGAGAAGCTGCTAGCCGAGCCGGAAAGTATGTGAATGTGAACCTCTGTCTTGGCATGAAGGATGTTAAGCAGTTGATATGGGAATAAGGAGTTGGACATCCGTGAAATAGACTTGACAGCGTGATCTGCTGCCTCCTGAACTTGAGGATCCTCGGGTGGAACTTCTTGTTCACCTGATTCAGTCCAGATTATGCCAAACTCACGTAAATGTAGCAGTCAACAAGCAGCGTATAGAAAAAAGGGCATCTTTTCGTACAATGTTCGAAGTATCCGACCAAAATCCTCATTGCAAAAAATCCTAAATAGTCCCTCTACTGGTACGGTGAAAACCACAAACTTCCCTCTCATTAATCACAATACAGTCTTTCTATATTCGGAAGACTAGAAGTGCGTTAATAAAACGATGTCAGGCTTAACACATCAATAGGACTCCGAAGTTGTATTACAATTTGATGACAGAAGTGTGTAAAAGTTAAGTTAGACTAATTACTCGACACTAGTCTCTATGAGTTCGACGATACTCTCTCTTGCTCATCATCAACTAAGCAAGAATTCAACACCCAAGTAGGCCAACTTCATGGTATATAAAATTACTGTTGTGAGACGGTGACATGCTGATCACACACTCTTAGGAAGAGTATTTGTTCATGGGTCCAAGTTTTGATAGACATGACCTCTCTATTTGAAAGGCAAGTTTGCCTAAACTCATAATCTCTAGCACGTCATCGGGATTTGAACTCGTTAATGACACATCTGTTTCGATTGAGTTGAGAATTCTAAATCTAACAAAAGTCTGATCCCCCACCAATGTATAACTAACAAGATCAAACTAACACATGAAAAATCATGATCAAGTGTTCCCGGATATCAAATCGCACGGCCTAGAGCCTTCTTCCCCCTCTTCCGTACCATGAAATACGACCATCCTAATTTCGCAAGATATCCTCAGCGTATCTTATAGTACTAATGATCGGACCAAAATGTAGAGTACCTGTAGCAAGCGCCAAGGTTCCACATGCAGAAATCAGAGACTTCTGTACATGTGCCCAGCGCAGGAAAAGTTAAATATCATTCATTTAGATTTTTCTTTATCTAACACCGTATAAAAAAAGCACAAAAGAAAGAAACAGAGAAGAGAAATACTACAAGGCGGAGGAGAAACCTGATGCGATCTTGTCGCTTGTCTCTGCCATTGATCAAGTGGTCGAGTTCTTTCTTCTTCTTCTTCCTTTTCGCTTCTCTGTGTGTGCATGTCTGTGATGAGAGTCGTGACTCTGCGCTCAAGCCCCCCAAAGCCAACACGTGTCGTATACTTAACGGTACAGTTGATAATCCCTTCACAGCAATCTGGATTAATAATCATTGTATAGGAATGACTTTTGATACTCATGACTGGATCTTTCTCATATAAATTATGATTTATTAAATTGATACGGTTATTAAGCGATATATTAAATTTGTGATAATTTATTGAATGATTTATTCAAAATTATAAAAAATTGTGTAATGAGATATATATTAGATAAATGTCAAATAGTTAATTATGATTTTCGAATGTTTGTTATTGATAAATTAGTCAAAACGAGCGTCTAATATCATATTCATATGATATGAGTGTTCAAAGATTATGATATGTGGCTTATTTCTAATTATCAATGTTCTTTCAATTAAAAAAAACAAAATCAAATTCTATCAAAAAAAAAACCTCAAATGCACGCATATAAAAGTGGTAAGATAAGATGATTTCTGCAAGTTTGGGATGGAACCGTAATCTAAATCTTCCGGTGGATAATGAAAGGCAAGGAAACCATTATGAAAAGCTATTCAATTTTTGTGGTTTATGCTTTAGTATACTTTAACAAAAGAGATGACTTAATGAAAGAAATGGAACTTGTTATTACAACAGTTTAGAACAAATATACCTTTCATATTTACTTGAATAACTTTCATGAATTCGAATTAAATAGAATTCTAATTAAAATTTAAGAGAGAAGCATTCGATAGCATGATTGTATTAGTACAGGGTAAGCTATTCAAGGTTTTTGTCTTGGGCGTTTGTTTAAAGAAGTAATTAATGGAATTTAACAGTACACAATAATAATACAAAAAATACTTGCATATAGTAGTATATATTAAGAACTGATACACAACACTTATTAATAATCTTTTTTTCAGAGATAAAAATGCTCTTATTTATTATGTCAATCAACTTAATTCAAGTGCACCTATAAACAATTACTATCCTTCCAATAGTTATTAAGATCAGCTTTCAAAGATGAAAGTCATTAAGATCAAGAGAGCGCTCTCAATTACTGCAATGAATCAAAGCATAGTATCGCCCATTTTTAAGTATATGGTTCTTCATGCTTGCCTCATATTACATTTGGGTAATATCATCACATACTTGGAAAACCAACCATGGCAGATATATATTTGTTGCATATTTTTTGACCCTAAGCACATTAATTACATCTTCCCTATAAATAAGGCACTCTTTCCCCATTCTTTCACACACCATACTCACACAATATATATCATCCTTCTTAGCCATGGAGAAAAAAATCATTAGCATCAAAGTTATCTCATTGAAATACTCTTCCAATGCTGAAGATGGCCAAGGAAAAGGTGATGCTCTGCTCCCTAGTATAACCATCAACTTCTGTCGCAATGGGTTCACAAATCCATCAGCACTTGGTGCACACGGAAATGCTTACCTGGGCGAAAGAGAACTCCGATACTTGTCCCTGAAGACTCGTGATCAGGCTCCTCGCCGCGGGGTGGTTCATGGCCAGAGGTTCAAGTCTTCGCCTAGATATGCACCAAGTCATCGCGAAACTAGTGGTGTTACTAAGAAATCTGAAGTGTGTCTCAATTTCATTCCTTCTGCAAACAAACAAGCTGAGTTACATCCCAATAACTCCTCGCTTGTTGGAGGCTCGTCGCCTGTTACCATTCCTACGAGGGATGATCGTATTGCTACTTCTCGGAGAGGTAGGAAACGAAATTCTCCAAAGTTTGATATGGCTGCTTGTCAGCGTTTCGCTCGTATGATGAGGGAACAAAGGCTGAAGATGCGAAAAAAGTACAACGAGCAGAATGCCAGCAAGAAAAACAACCCTGAGTCCAAGACTGAGAACGATGAGCTCGATCTGAACTTGACTCTCGGGATTTGACTGTTTCCCTATGCTTAACTGTTATGTCATATTTCGTTATTCGAATACAGTTGATCTTCACCATTAGATTCAGTATTTGATTTTCCAAATTAGTCAAGCAATTGTCGGGTATGGATTTCGATTGCCTCAACATTTAATGGATCTTATGTCTTCCTTAGAGCACCTGCAGCACACTCTTTATAGGAGTCTGAACCTTTATTTTTAAGGATTTTCACCCAAAAACCAAATCCAGCAACCTCTTTATCTTGTTCTGGGTCTGCAAAGCACTCCCCATCCCAATCTGGCTCCCTATTTTTAGGGAGGAGAAAACACGCTGGCTATTCTATTTTCTCTAACACCTCAGCAAATTTGTGACGTCATCACAGCACGTTCACCATTATCTTCTCTTTCCTTTTCTCCATCTCAAAAAATAACTTGTCAACTTTTTCTCTCATCATTCATCAATCCCAGTGCTTTGCAACCCCAAAAAATCCAAAAACCTGAAATCCATCAGATTTGAGGAGTGAATTGTTGATGATTTTGGATTGAAGACCTAGAATTGCGAAGTTCGCACCAAAATCAACCCACAAAAAGAAGAAGAATTTTGGATTAGGGTTCATGAGAGAGAACAATCTCAACTGTTTATTGAATAGAGAACGAAAGAGAGGATAGCATGATGGATAGCGATGAGTAGTTGAGGTCTTTGGGAAGAATTCTCTGTTGTTGGAGACAAGGATGGATGCTGGCGTCGTCCATGGATAAGAGGCAAAAAGTTGAATTTCTTAAGAAAAAATAAGGAATCTTTGTAAAGAGATGGCTGGATTCGCAGAATAAAAAATGATTTGTCACTGTATAAAAATAAAGATATAAAATTTATTACGAATGATCTTATTATTTATTTGTTTTTCTAATATAGGTTGCAATCAAGTTCAATTGTGTTTTAATGTGTGACAAATTGGACATTGATGTTGTTAGCTATGAATCTCGAGAGATTTTATTCAGTTACTCAATTTAAATGCTTTGTGCAAAGACAAAGAATATTGAATGGCTTGTGTACTTTGTTCGGCAGATTTGGATCCTATGCTTTAATGTTCAAGATCTGTCTCTATTCTATTCCTTTTGCGAACTTATTTGAAGTGACAGAAACAACTCATACGAACTTACCTTTCTGCAACGGACAATCCATCACCATAAAAATTAGGACTAGGCTTCGTCCTCTTTCAGGAAGCCCAACAAAAACTATAAACGTTATTCAATACTTATTTTGAAAATAATATAATATATGATTTAAATAATCATAAATATTTTATAAAATCTTTATGTAGGATGATTACAGTTTGATATAATCCATCATGACCCGATCAATTTTAACGAGGAAGGGAGTATATATATATATTCTGGTTTGCTCTCACTCCCCCAACAGAATCGGGTAAAAAGGAAAAAAAAAGGTATGTGGAAACCTCGTCAACAATGCCACCACCCACTCGATGGATCTGCACAGCCAACAACAAAATGAAATTATCTACCAACAATTCAGGTACTTCAGATAATGTTCGCGGACTGTTCTGCATTTGTAGTCCATTTAGTGCACTGTTTTTACAGATTTTTTATGTTGTCTATTTTCTATTTTTGTTTAATCAGGAAAACAAAATCGTTAGGTATATATAACTGCTTAAAACTGGAGAAAAAAAAATGATAGCGAAAATAAAATCACTTTACAAAGATTCTGTTTTAAATGACTTTTGATTTTGAATTTTTGTTTTGGATTGTATGAATTGCTTGATATGATTTTTTATTTTTCAAAATAAATAATGAGAAGCATAAAACTAGAATTCAGAAAAAAAGGATTTTTGTTTTTGATTCCTGATTTCTTTGGAAATAATGTTTCAAACATCATTTTCTAATAATTATTTTATCTGACGTGATTATTCTAGTTTTGGATTTTATTTTTTATTCTGTTATTGATTCTGTACTAAGATAAAATGGGAAACGCTGAAACAGAAATTCATTTTTTTGGTTTTTTTTCTACTTTTGTTTTATCCTTTTAAATAAAAAACAGAAAAACAATTTTATTTTTTTAACATGTGAAACAAAAAAAAATAACAGTGAGACAGACATGCATGCATGCCGTTAACAAACACCCCAAAACTACTCGTTTCTCATTCGCTCCCCATCAAAGCCCAACACAACTTTGGGCTGTCTCATCTATTCCAATTAAAGATATAAGTGAGATTTTACCCCAAAAGATAAGTGTTTACTCAAAAAAAAAAAAAAAAGAAAAGTTTGACCGACCCCTTGACCGGACCCACAATACACAAACTATATATTCAAACAAGTACCGCTCTTGTTTCAAATCCACATAAATAGGAAAAAGGGGAAAAAACCCTTGACACGTCGAAACCTCGGCATCGATCATCAATGTCGTCTACGTCTCCCTCTCGATCGATCGGCACCAGCAGCATCAAAATCGAACCAATTCCCACCAATTCAGGTACTTTTGATTACTCTCGATGATTGTTCCGAGTTACATCGTTTTGTTCCGTTGTTAACTAGAGGATTTTGATTAAGGTTTTTTAATGGTTTTGTGGTTTTGGATGTTTTATTAGGGCTCGAGATGAGGACCGATGGTGGTGGAGTTGTGAGTGGTATGGAGTCAGGCTCGGGTTCAGGATGGAGGGATCAGTTGTCGGGCGACAAGAGGATGCAAGTGAAGAATAAAATGTAATGTGACAGATTTCGATTAGATGTTTCGTTATATTATAATTTGTGCTTGATAGTTTACAGAGTTTTGTGATACTTTGAATGGTTTGATATTGTGTCGTTATCATGGGGGATATCTGTCGTATTTTGAGTACTCTGTCGATTTGTATCTGAATTTATCCTTTGTAATCACCAATTGATTGGAAAAAACACTATGAAGGAATAGCATAACCAATACAGAGATTGAACACTTGCAACAATCAGGGCATTGATTTTCGATACTAGGGCATTGATGGCATTGAGCCATTGAGCCTAGACATAGTTATTAGGTTATATTCTGTTTCTAGATGTGCTTTGTGAGAAAAAATCCATATAGCTTGAGGAGTCATTTTATAAAATGGCTCTGCCTTCGTCTTTGTGCAATACATTTGTAATTTGTAATACTTATAATTATGCTTTCCACGAAACTTCATATATCCATGCATATGTTGTAGCGGATTGATTGAGAAAAAAACCTCTCATGAACTTGATCTTCATTACAGGTTTGATAAGTTGAGGACAGTTGTACCTCAAGATGATGATCCCCGTACTGCAGACCAAATTAAGTCGTTGGTCTCTAAATTCGAGGAAAAGATATTCATGACTGCCACAAACACGGTAATTTTGTGGTTTGGTTCCTATTGTTTCCCTCTTCCTTGTTTTGGTGTCTCAACTACTCAAAGATTCCATCACAATTTTGAGTTAATTTTTCCATTCATTCTGCATAAGTTGACAAGTTGTATCGTGTTGGTTATATATATTCGTCTACCATGATATTTTTGAATCACAATCATCCAACAGTAATGTTTTGTTTGTTTGACTGATGGTATTTCCCTACTTAAGATTCCTGATTTCAGTTTCTAGCTTGCTTTTACTACATAGTTCAGAAGTGACGTCAAAGGGCTTTGTTAATGGCCTTTGGTGATGATGGTTCATACCCCATTACAAGAAGTTACATCGAGCTAATAAATAGAAATTTTTACTTTGTGGGATTTTGATCCGAGGAGCGAAAATGCGCTCTGAATTGCCTTCTTTTTTTTTTTTCGCTAGTTGCAATTATAAAGTATCATTGAGATTCAAAGAGAGTTTGCATGCTGATAACGCTGAAAAAAGTTGCATATCCAGTCTACAGTTCTGTGGATGATGCCTTTTGCGTTGACACTTCGAGAAGAAACTGACACTTTCGTCTTTAACATGCAGCACGATTATGTGAGGAAGATACAACTGAAGCTTGCTACAGTTGTAGAACGACATAACAGATCTTCAATTCAAGGTATCGGCAAAGTTATTCCTCTTTTTGGCGCTTTCCAATTCATGTTGAATATCGTCTGATTGCCCTCCTTTAAGATCTCTTCGTTTCTTATTTGCTGTTAGGTGATTGTTTCTGGTTCTTATTTCATAGCTATATGATTGTGATCCAGCATTTTGTTTGTTCACAATCTACATGACTTCGAGAAGTTTTGAAATGGAGCATAATCCATATTAGAAAGAAAATCTAGGAGGGTGAAGTCGAAAACCGTTCCCCTTCGCGTCATTGATTTATATGTCACAGCTAGGTTCTTCCGCATCGTTTGCATAGCCCATTATTCTCTTGTGATCCATAAACATCTACTATTGAGTAACGGAGTTCACAGATTTCGAATTGTTCTTGTTGGCTATCACTTTCTATTTTTTTGACCTCTTCATATCCCTGTGATGCATCCGCCTCATGTCATCACTCACATACTGCCTTTGCTCCCTCCAATTAGACAAGAATTCGCAGCATTCCTATCTTCGTTACCTCATATAGCCCAAATGCCCCCTTCAAAATATACTGAACACTGGAAAGCTTGATGCAATTGATTTTATCTTCATTGTTCGTAGGTAATCAACAAAGAAGCTTTCCATTGCATCAAGTGCCATCCGGGTTGCAGCAGAACTTTCAGCCGAATCCAGAACAAACAACACAGGATTGTAAATTTGGAGAGCAGAATATTCAGCTCATGAGGCAGTCATCAGTCCGTGAAATGAACATGTCAGCTGGAGTTGAACAACCGATGCAGAACCAGCAAGGAGCATATTCGCAAGCCATCAGCATGCAGCAACATCGACAAATGACGAACATTGCAACACCTATTACAAATCCGCATATGCAGCATGTTCCAGATCAGTCATCATCATTGATGATGATGCAGCAGTTGATGAAGTCTCAAGAACAAAGATTTGCAGCTCTGCAAGATAGACAACAAGGGGCTCAAATGCATGCTGCTTCTCCTCTTCCTCAACAGGGAATCAATCCGAGCAGTTATGTTCTAAATACGCATGGGGCGCTTCCAAGTGCTTCATCAGGTACGACAAATGTTTTAAAAAGCACACTTCATGCGTCTAGGCACACCTCAGGCATGCCTGACCTCATAAGCACTGAAGTGAGGTATGTCTTAGGCGCCTTGACAAGCGGCTTTTAGCCACCTAGACACACATGCATATTTTCATTCCTTTTCTGCGTTGTTTCGGAAAAAATAACCCTTATAGCAAGTTCTAAACGTGGACTGTCTTTATAAGAATAGTTGCTGTTAAAACTATAATTTAACATTCAATCAAAGACTCGAGAAAGGAAAAAAGGATTGCCATAACGCAATGGATCTGAAAGTAAGGTTTTTTAGTGGTTAATCATCATATTCATCCCAAGTCTCTTACGCCCTTTTTTTGTTAGTTTTGAAACACTGAGATATTTGTTAGTTGTGTCCCCTTTTTCTTCCCTAGAGTTAGTGTATAAATTATTTAGCATACTTAATTGTTTGATTCAGTTTATTTGTGCATCAGAATTTGTTTAGCATACTCTTTGTTATGTTCTTTTTTTCTTTTTCGTTACTGGTTTTAGATACTCCGTTTATAACCATGGTTGAACCATTAGGTAGCGTGTCCACCAACCTCACATGTCGAGACTCGGTTTGGACAGTAGATTCTGCTTCTACAATTCATGTCACTTCACATCGTAATTACTTTTCATCATACACATCCGGGAATTATGGTATTGTACGGATGACAAATGGTAATGCATCCAAGATAGTTGGGACTGGAGATATTTGGTTGCAGAGCAATACAGGTTATGATTTAATGTTGAAGAATGTTAGACATGTACCCGATATTGTGAAGAATCTGATATCCGTTGGCATGCTTGAAGCCGAAGGTTACATGTTCACTTTTTCTCAAGGAAAGTTAATGGTTTATAAAGATGGATCGTTGGTTGCTAGTGCAATAAAAAAAAGTTTATATTACGTGCAAGCAAAAGTCAAACAAGAAATAATAGCTTTGGAGAAACTGTCATCGATCGAGCAAAAGCTTAAGATGTTCGATCATATTAGGGAGAAAAGCTTGGAGATCCCTGCACGTAGGCAACCCCAACCTGAAGTAGAAGGCATTCCTGTAAAACCTTTTGCTGATAACATACTTAGGAAGCAACGCAAACAAAACGTCAATTCTATTTTCCGTCCTTACAGAAGAAAGAATATTAGACCTTTTGAATACAGATATGTACTTAATGACTGAGAGATCTCTTTTTTATTTTCATTGATCACCATTTTAGTATGGTTCTGGCCTTGGCTTTGAAAACTAAAGATTAGATAGTGAAAGATGTTCAAGGCGTTCTAAACCAGCGTTGAGAGAGAATTAATAGGAAAAATAGAAATTCAAATTCATCAGATAAGGTAAAGATGGTAAAGTATAAAGGTGCCTTTGAGGAATAATATATATAGGAATCCCAACAACAGGCTTGAGAAGTAGATTTCAATACATTCTAGCGGAATAAAGTTGCAGAGAGCGGGAACAAAACATCTTAAGCTTTGATTTGTGTTCTTTAATGTAAACCTGGGTCTTTTTAGGGAGTGTTTTGATTGTGAAACTTCTTGAGACTCAATGAAATAGTCATTCTAAGTTTCGTAGAAGTTGATTTTTTTGGAAAGAGTATGGAGTGGAAGCATAAGTTTTCTATTAGCATTTGAAGGAGAACGTTAGTGCATACATACCATGGACGATGATTTGGTTATCCACAAGATAAATTCTGTTTTCAGTCAGCGTTGAGAAATCAGAAATTTTTACAAGTAAAGTTGTTATCCTTCCAAGATCAGTCTATTAAGAACAGTAAAAAGCTGGGAAAGTCGTGTGCCCCTGAAGATACTCAAGTTAACTGTGATTCAAATTACCCTGAGGTGCATGAACCATGAAGACCAAAAGAGAAGTACAAGATGTTTCTGGTTTGGTTGTAGGTGTTGACAACCTTGAAGTTCAGATTCACAAAAAAATCTACTCGAGTTGCACAAGGATTGGTTGCTAATTTTGAACTCAGGCATAGAGACATTGAGTGACTAGAATGATTTCATGTGAAAGAAAGGAAGCATCTTGTGTTTCGGTTGAGGAATAGTTTTCATCGTTTGAAAAGAGGCCAGAATAACAGATTCGCAGGTTTGAACTGATTATGGTGGAGAATGGGTACAAGATGATGTAGTCTTATGCACATGTCTTAATCAAGCAATACAGTAGGAACCTCATTATGCTTCTACTCTAGGTTGATGATATGATGAATATAGTCCAAGACAATGCAATCGCCACTTCAAAGAAGCTCTATGTTATTTCTTTGCCGAGAAGGATTTAGGTCCAGTAGCGTCATCTTCGTCGTTTAGATCTCTCAAGATAGAGATAAGTAATGAATATCACATGAATGGCACGAATAGATTGTTTTGTTTCTTTGTTGAAAATTAAGTGTGGCTTTGAGATTTTCTTTCCTGTGGAACATTTCCTTCTGTTGTTTTGAGTTTTTATTGCCTCGCTGGATGTGTCGAAACACATTCATCTATTTCTAGTTTGTTAACAGAAAGTATCACTTTATATTTGCAGCTCAGAATCAAAGTACTGATCTGGCCGAGTTGCGAGCTCTTGCATCTCAGGTAAACTTAGTTATGCCTTTCTCTTTTTCATAGTAGTAACATTGAAGTATTTGATTGTAGGTGAAACCTTCTGTTCTCCTTTTTTTTTTCTTTGTCGTCGTGGAACAAGTTCCATCCGTATCATTTTCCCCGAGCTTGAAGTTTCGGTAGAATTGGTTCGATAGATACGGTGCAAAATCAACTCACGGGTATTCTAAGCTTGAAACTTTGGAATTATTGGTCTTATCATGTCTTTTTCAGTTATGCTGTTTTATTTTGTTTTTGTGCTATCGGATTATGGAACCACTGTACAGTTGCCACCATTCTGATCGTTGTTGTTCATGACCCTATGCAGCTTGATGATATGAAGAAGAAACATTTAAACTCCCTTGCTGGCTTCCTTGGCTCTCTTATGACTTCTCTCTCTAAGGTAACATCTGCACTACTTGTATAGCTTCTCCGCTTCTTCCTCCCGTCCCCTCACTCTGGTGAAATAACTTGTTACTGTTATTTTCACTACAGATAACCCATCAGGAGGAGCTCAAAAGGCGCAACCATTTGATCAACATTATCAAGTCGGCGATTGATTTCTTACATACACCCGTTAATGAAATATTCAGGAATTATACCAAGGAGAAGATCGTTCAATCACTGCAAAATATTGATCGTATCGGTACTCAATTCCGTGGGACGTCTGAGCATCAACATAGGAGTCAAGCACCTCAAATCACCCATCCAGCTAGCCATTCTTCTACAGGGCAGCACAGTTTACCTTCCTGTTCGAGTTCACGCCAAGTCCCCCGCATTGCTAGCCATCCGTCTACAGGACAGCAGCCGATGATGCCTTCCCCTTCGCTGAACTCGAACCCACGACAAGTCCCCCAGGGTTCTGTTCATCCTTCTACAGTACAACAGCAATTTATACCTTCTTCTTCGTTGAACTCGAATCCACGTCAAGTCCAACACATTGCTAGCCATCCTTATACAGGACAGCAGCAGATTATATCTTCTCCTATGCTGAACTCAAATGCACGTCAAGTTCTTCAACCAGCTGCTAGCCATTCTTCTGCAGGAATACAGCAAAAGATGATTTCCCTTTCGCAGAACCCGAATGCATGTCAAATCTTCCCGCCTTCTAGCCACGGTTCTACAGAACACCGTCAAAACGTACCTTTGTCTTCGCTGAACTTGAATGCACGTCAAGTCCCACATCCTGCTAGCCATTCTTCTGCAGGACAGCAGCACAATATGACTTCCCCTTCGCTGAACTTGAATGCACGTCAAGTCAACCAGGCTTCTAATCGTTCCACTACAGCACATCAGCTGAATATATATCACCCTCCTCTGAACTCTAATGTGGAGAGCGAAGCTGTGGATATGACGTCAGAACGAAACCATAAAACTGTTTTGCATCAAGTTCCGACGAGAGTCATTACCCAACACACTGTGAGTTCACCTATTTTTATTCACACTATCTGTTATGTTGTATCGTTAAAGTTGAAAAGAATGCCTTCAGTGATATGAATTCAGCAAGCTGCAACCTTTCTGCAGGATCCTAGTAGTCGACAGTTGACGCCTCAACAAATTGTACAAACAAGGAAGCTACAGACACTTCCACAGATCAAAGCCAATACTGTGGACTTGACCACAAGACCAACGAAAGCCGGAGATGCTTCAGGAACTGTTCGACATGAGAGCTCCAGAAGCCATTCTCAACCGACTACTGTTCCCAAGCAGTCCTCTAGTCATTTTGTCCAAAGGAGTTCATTAGCAACTCCCATGAGAGCCGGGGAGTCGTTCCAACATATGCCCTCAGACTGCTTGGTTGATTCTCCTTCCACTGCTCCTGGGAATTCTGCTTGCTCCTTGCCTTCAACTCCAAACAGCAATGGGAACTTGCCTCCCATGATGCAACCTCTTGATTCCTCGCTGACAAATCCAAATGAGAACGGGAACTCACTTCCAACTAAGCAATCTCTTGAGCGTTTACTTGAAGCGGTATGCAACTTTTCTTCTTGACATCACTCTCTGTGTCTCACTATGTGTGCTTATGCATGATTGTTCTAGTTTTTTTGTTTATCTGATGCAACAGTTTCACCTTTATATTGCCAAGTCACTGCCAATACAAATATAGGATTTAGAACTCGGAATACCTGTTTTGATGCATAAGAAAATTTTTGTCTTCACTCACATTCTCGCTTGTGCGTGAGCCTAAATGAACCTCTTGATCATCCAAAACTCCAGTATTGATGCATAAGAGAAATATTATTGTTCTATTTTCTTCTTACCTCATGCACCAGTTTCACTCTTATGATCCCTTTGTTTGTATCACGATGCCAGGCAAAGTGAAAACTGCACCTTGTTTTACTGTTCCATGTTTTATAGTATTAGTGAAGTATCCTCTCCTTACTGTATGCTCAGATAGATAGTGTTCGGGGATGATTACACAGTGATCACTGTCTATTGTATGCTGATCTTTATTGTCGCTACCTCAGGTCCAAAAATCATCAACTGAAGCTGCAGTTGCTTCTGTACATGACATGTCTTTGGTCCGTAGGGTCCTGGACTTACCGCCTGAGCCCTTTGATCCATGGAGATATGATTTTATAGCTGAAGACGACTTCCCTGCTGCTGAAGAATACTTCAGTCCTCAAGTAACTGACAACTGCTCAAAAGATGATTTGATATCCGCAAAAAGGCCGAGAACCATATTTGAGCCTGAGCCTAGGCCTGTGGATGGTGCTATGTTGTTTGGGGACTTTCCTGGAATGTTTGAGAATAAGCGAGCAAAATGCCAGGTAGATATGGCTCCGAACACTGTCAACTTGTTCATTTTGCACATTCGTTAGTTAACTTTTAGGATGATGATGTTCTCATGGTTAAAGAAGATAGTGAATAGAGGGATGCTTTTGCGACCGAAGTACTGAACCTTGTCATCCCGAATCCCAAGAGAGATAACTGGCTGTGACGTTATGACCAATGACTGAGATCTGCTAGGGGCACTCTATATGATGTTCTGTTCATTACTTGAACAACGAGACTACCATGGCAAAACTCTGCTTGAAACTACTGAATGTAGATTCTTTTTCTTAGTACTTGTAGAATAACCAATTCGACGAAAAGCTTGAATTCATAATTGAGGAGAGACCATAGTATCAAATGATATTGACTCTAATGGAAGTTGTTTCTTGAGTTGCAGGGGGACAATTATGAGTTGCTTGAGGAGATACAAAAGGCGAACAACAAATTTGTTGAGACTTCGATAAACGTAGTTCCTGATGCAAACCGAGAAGATGCAGCAACCGGGCTATGCAGACATGGAACTACCGTTAGGTTCACATACACGCCTCTGACCTTCCGTGTGCCGCTTATGCTATTTGCATCGTCACAATCAGTACGTATTTCCGTGTTTTAAATGTGTACTAATTTTCTAGATATCATCACTTGAATTCCGATGTAACTAAACTTCGTCGAAGAACACACACCATGAGATGGCTAATGCCTTCTTCTTGCAGTTGCCGCTAGACTTCTACATTGAGTTGTTTGTTCCTGATAATTATCCTGATGCTGCACCGGAAGTCTTGTTCAGATCACAGCGAGAATCAAGGTAAGCAAAATCATTTTCCTGAACTCTTTGCAGCGAAGTGCTGTTGTTTTAGAACCAATGGACCAGATCATGTAAGAGTTTTTCTCATTTTTCCATGCAGTAATGAGAAGGAATATCTACGAGAGAAGGCCATGGAAAGATTCAATACATGTATCAGAACACTAAACACGCCCATTTTGATTAAAGATGTGGCTCGTGCCTGGGACGAAAGTGCTAGAGGGGTATGCTCGGAGATTGCTGACCAACTAGGCTTTCGCTCGAAGTTCGGAACATGGGAGTACGTCTCTGCTGCTTGATCATCTTGCTGATCAGTTTTCCACAGGCATACCCATGGCGATGGACCTCATATTTGGCCACTGATATCATGACTCGAAGAGGATCATTTGATACGACCATTAAGTCCGACTGATGTATGATGTTCTTCTGCGTTTGTCGCATCTCTCTAAGCAATGGAGCGAACTTCCTCGCCCTTGCTGTAGATAGTTTTAAGTTAGAATTGACGAACTAGAAGATGGTTTCTATCCTATAATTATTTTTTACCGAGAATTGCCTGGTCGGCTGATGTATTGCTTCAAATATTATTTTGTAAACAAGGTAATCTAGAAATTTTGCTGAAGTTGGTAATAGTAGTACTGTTGGATCTAATCTTGATATGGAAAACGTGTGTACAGTAACCGATCAACCGACCACTGTTCATCTCCACCGGCCAAGGAAAAAAACGTGTTTGTTAGGCAACGCATAGAATTTGTTTTCCTATATATAGCATAGATTTGTATGCTTAGAAATGTACCTCGGCAAGAGAGCAATAATACATAAATCAGAAAATCGGGAAGGTTTTCCCACAAATCAATTGCCTCAAACACACCACATCAAGATCCTAAACCAACAGAGGATGCCCATGAAGACACAACTCCTCCTCGTGCTCCTAGTCTTTGCGACGATTATTTCATCGTCGAAGGCTTCGACGACGACATCCACAGCCGTTTCTCCAGTGTCAACCTCGCCTTCACTCAATGAGGCTGTTTCTAACTTTCGAATCTATGTTCATATCATCAACAAGGTGCAGGACCATGCGGTCGCTACAGTTCATTGCAAGTCCAAAGACGATGATCTTGGTGCCCACAATCTGAACTACGGAGAAACGTATCAGTTCAACTTTCGTGTCAACTTTTGGAGAACCACGCTTTTCTTCTGCGGATTCTATTGGCATGGCAAGCATGTGATAGGAGATGTTTATCGATACGACAGGGATCACGGTCGATGTCCCGAAAATTGTAACTGGATAATCGATCAATTGGCTGTGCTAGGGGTTAATACTAAGGGTGATTACGACGTTGTATATCTTTGGAACCCAAGGAAGGAAAAATAATAAGGTTGATTTATAAATGAATAAAACATTTATAAATAATAAGATTGATTCTATTTATAAAACATTTTTTATGAAACGATCAAACAATTGATGTTTGATCGTTTCATAAAAAATTCGTAAAAAGATCTCTTGTATTTTTTTTTTGGAAATGCAGGATATTTATATGTAATTTATTTATACGTCTATGATGAAGCATCACTTTCTTGGAAATGCAAACAAGCGCGAAACAATGAGCCTAGTTGTTAGTTGTTAGTTGTTTGGTATGGTTCTGGTTTTTGATTCATTGACTCATGACAGAAATATTTTTTTTTTCTTAAACGGATAAAATAAAAATAAAAATCAAGAAAAATGATTTTCGGTTTCTACTTTTTAGTTTCATCTAGATACAATATTCAAGATCCGTTTTACAAAAATTCCTATTAAGTATAAAGTGTTTTCGTTTTCGTTATTGGATTTCCGCTTTTATTATTGATTTTGGTTTGTATCATTTTGAACGACAATTCCAAACTTAAGATATCAAAGGATTTGATCAACATTCATTCAAGTTATTTAAGGTCATATGTGAATGAACCTATAATATTATGAATGTCATAAATATTTATTCAAGTTATTTAATATATTGAACATTATCTATAGGGGAATTCATAGTACATATATCGAGTAAATACAGAGTTCAAAGTTTCACACTTCTTGATTTATAATGCCTGAGTTTTGTCTATAAATACATCGGAGGGCATTGGTTATCATTTTGACGAGAACAGAACGCGAGCTCAAACACTAACATCGAGTTATCTGTACGCAAATTTAAACCATGAACGATGCCCATCAAGGCACATATCCTTCTCGCGATCATAGTTTGGTTTCATCGATGAAGGCTTCAACGAGGCCATCTTCACCCGATTCTCAAGTCTCAACCTTTACTGGGCGTAATGGCCATCCTCCTAACAATGACGACGATCACGTCTATATTCATATCGTCAACAAGGTGGAGGACCATGCGGTCGTTGCTGTTCATTGCAAGTCCAAGGACGATGATCAGGGCGTCCATTATCCCAATTAAGGAGAAACGTACCAAGTTAAGTTTCGTATTAACTTCTGGGGAACTACATTGTTCTTCTGCGGATTTCGTTGGCATGACAAGCAAGTCATAGACAGTGTATGATTACAGCAGGGTTTGGGATCGATGCCCCGTAAATTATGACTGGATTGTCGATCAAGAAGCTGTGTATGGGGTTAATAAAAAGGGCGCCTATGATGTGTATCGTTGGGAACAAGGCAAGAAAAAAGGGTAAGGTGGACTTATAAATAATAAAACATGACTATGTGTTTTGTTGTTTAATACTTACCCCATCCCACAACACTTATAATGATTTGATCCGAATCGATTTTTTATGGGTATGTTGAATTTGAAATTTTTTTATTAATATTTTGTTTTTTTTCTAGTGGATTTGATATGAAACAATGAAAAAAAATAACAACATCTCCATTAGAGGTTCTTATTGGGGTGCTTAAAATAGGAATCTCATTTTTATTGGGGAGAAAAAATTCTTGCTGATGTACCATTTTGATTTATTTTGGGTTTTTATATAAGAACCCCTAAAAAGCTTCCAAAAGGGATAAAATGTCCCGCTGTCAAAAGGGATAAAAATTATTACAGCTGCTCTAACATATCTTTGTTGTTAATTCTTTTGATTATTTTATTTATTATATTCCAAACATCTATCAATATTCCCCAACAACTATATTTCTGACCGTTAAATGTAGTCGTTTTTTATGATCGTTTTTTTGTTGTCATTTTTTTATTGTATTTTTTTTAATTGAAATTTAATTTTATCTATAAATACAACTTATCCATCCTACAATTTATCACAACAATTTCTCATCTCCTATTACAAATTTTCTCAAATTTCTCTTCAATTTTATTTTACAATGGATAGAAATTTTGGAGATTTCTCCAAAGACATGGAGATTTCTCAACACAGGCAGAAGGACGCTCAAATAATCTATGTGTTACAATTGTTATAATTTGTAATTCATTTATGTGTTTGCTTACAATTGTTATAATGTTTTTACCATTGTTAAAATTTTATCTTAAATTTTCTATTTTTTAATTAATAATTGCATAATTATTTCATTTTCATAATATATCTAAATATATTTAATTATTTAATTATGGAATTGATTATTAAACAATAAGTATAAATTGAGTATTTTCAGAGAGGTTCTTATCAATGGGAAGGGAGGTTCTTGAAAGAGGTTTTATGCTGATGTGGCATGTGCAGAAAGATCTTTACAATGGGAAGAGGGATTCTTAGAAGGAGGTGTTCTTAAAATGCTAACGTGACACTCTAAGAACCCCAAAATAAGAGCCTCCAATGAAGATGCTCTAAAGAAGATGATATTGGAGTGTAGTGGGATATTGTTTATTTTAATACTCCCTCCATTCCAGAATAAATGTCATAAATTGATCGGCACGAAATTTTATGTATTTATTGAATTTTTATAAAATTTGATAAAAAAAATATATTTTTTGATGATAGTGTGGTTTACTATAGCGGTTATGAGAAAAGATAATGTGTTTATTATAGTTGAGTTTAATTGATTTTATAACTTTTCAAATAAGGTATGTTATAATTATTATGGGACATCCAACAAAGACAAAGTGTTGTATTTATTTTAGGAAGAAAAAATAAATTATTTCCAAATAAGAAAATAAAATAAGTGTTGTAAGATTTGTGAAACAACCCAAAATAATAAATATTACAATAATTATAGGACGGAACCAAAACTATTGGATTTTGAAATCAATGGTTTCAGATTGATAGATGATTTCCACATTGAATGAAATCAGAGGAATAATTTTTTAATCTAAATTCTTAATTTTCAAGTTCAATGATGTATCGTATTCCCTTCATTTCAAACTAATTGAAACATATTTTTTTTATCAGTTTTAAAATAAAAGAAACGCTTTTATTTTTGATAATATTTTAACATGAAAAAAATATCAAATCAATCTCATCTGTTATAGTGCACCCACTAACTCCTCTCATAATCACTATAATAAGTCCCACTATCATCAAAAAAATATTCATTCTTCACTAAAATCCACACAAATTCAACATTAGTATAAATTCTCAAATTGAGTCAAAACGTTTGGATTAATTTGGGACGGAGGGAGTATGTTAAACCACAAATCTTGTTATTACATCATAAAAAGGAAGTACTAGTTGACCTTTTTTTGCCCATTGTTGTTGCTAATTCACACCCTTCTTGTGCTATTTTCTTTAGCCATTGTTACATATTGTATTTATCGCCAAAATTGACCTTTTATTTAAAAATGTCAGTATTAATGCAAAATATTGGCCAAGCAAATTAAGAATGCTAAGGTCCATACGTATTTTTCAATCCTTTGTATGTAAAATGGACAAAATGTTTGATCTAATGGAAGTTTATCGAGTTAAACTTCAACTAGCAAGATTTGAAATATTGATGATAGTTTAAGTTATTTATTTTTCGTTTGTGTTAAAAATGTCTCTTTCATTTTCAAAAGGAAAAAAGAATGACTACAACTTGAAAGCAAATGGCTTTAAAAAAATCACTCTTATTTTTTTGTGTAAAATTTAATTCATTTCCAAGGACCTAGTAATTAAGCTAATTCTTTAACCTAAAAGTGTTATTGCTAGCGTTGCATGACTTTCCTCGGAAATGTAAGGACATGCTAAGTACTATACAATAATTTGGACGTTTTCATTTAAAATGTATTACTTTTACCATTATAAATTAGAGGTCATATCATCCAAGCGTTATACAGCCAACAAATTTGTTCCAATCCTGTAAGTTAAATTTGAACCATGGAAATCTTGTCAAACACCAAAATACGAATCTCCTCTTCACTATCCTAGTGTTTGCTTCAGCTTCATCGTTGAAGGCTTCCACAAGCGCTGAAGTCACTGAATCCTCAACAACCCCGTCTTTTCCGCCAAAGGCTTCAACAAGTCCTCATGGCGCTGAATCTTTGACATCATCTACTTATGTGGTAAACGGAAAAATCGTGAACAATGTACCGGACCATGGACCAAAATGATTGTTTTAACATTTATTATGTAACGTTCAATGTGTTTGTTCGGGTGAAGAACTCGAACTCTAGATCTACTTAAGAAAAAGTAAGTTCTCGACCATTTGAACAAATCGGCCAGTGTTGGTCTCTTTATAGTTTTTATCTACGTATAGTACTGATCGACAATGATTCATACTGACCAAAATTGATAATGGTTGATTAAGTTTTAATTGATGAAGGGTCAAAAGAATGACAGATACACATTAAAACTTGACATTGTGAACAAGATTTTGTGTGGGATGATTGCAACATAATTAAAAGCTTAATTCAATACAAATACACTTTGACAAAGTATGATTTCAAGCATTTAATGGACAATTAAGTTGCATCACTATATAAATTCAGCTCATTTCATCCAACTGACAGTACAAGAAACTCTACTCAATATTAATTTGCTCTGTTTCTGCGAGTTCAGTTCGAACCACAGAAATGTCGAAAGCAAAAATCCATCTCCTAGTCGCGATCCTAGTTTTCGCTTCAGCTTCATCGTCGAAGGCTTCAACGAGTCTTCAAAGTTCTGAATCCGCAGCCCGACCTCCTGTGTCTCCTTACTGGGTTATTATCACAATCATCAACAATGTACCGGACCATTCTGATATCCTCGTCCACTGCATTGCTCAAGCTGCCCTGCCGGATCTAGGAGTCCATTTTGTGAAATATGGACAACATTTCCAGCAGATTTTTCATCGGACACACATGCTATGCACTTTCCGTTGGCGCAACAAGCAAATTACTATGTCCGATGCTTATGTCGAAGCTCGAGACGTTCATAGATGTCTATTCACTTGCGATTGGACAGTCGATGAAACGGGCGTTCATGGGTATAATGTACTGGCGCATAAGGTCGATATTAATATTCCGTGGAGATAAATGACATACCCATGAACGTACTGGCGCATAAGGTCGATATTAATATTCCGTGGAGTATGCCAGTTTTAACCTTATATCTAGCCAATAAATTAATAATACAACCTACAACCAATATTTACATACATTGTGCCTCTTCACATCACATGGTCTAATTTTTGTGTGTGTTTCTTATCTGGTCTCCAATTGTATCTATACAAATCACATCATGAAATTTAAAAATGATTGTTATTAATATTCAGTTTGATTATCACGAATAAATTCTGAGCAAACCTTTGAGTTTATGGACTTTATATAGGAAAAAGAAAATAGTTGCAAATGATAACAAGATTTTGACAATCGCATATCTCACCTTCACTAGATTAAAAATGTCCATAGGAACGTAGCAAAAACCTTTGCTCTTTCGTTCATCAAACTCTAATTACTCCTACGAAATTTCAAAAGAATCCCAATTATCTTCCAACAATATTAAACCGTTAACATTGTGCAACTACATAAATTCTATAAGATCCATCCACCTGAACATATCAAGTGGGGTATAAACATCAAGATGATATTTTCAATGAGAATTTGAACTTACAATTTCTTTTTCCCATTTCAATATGCTTGACAATCCTTAAAGAACTAAACACGTCACATCATTTCATATCATACACGAAGAAGTTATTTATTTCATATCACAAATAACTTACAATTAGTTATTTCGCATCTAAGTTGAGTGATATTGATGATTGTGACCAACACATGATTAATAAATATCATAAGCAAGCATACATTTCGAATAAATTGATATGATCATGTATCATAAGTATCAATTATCACAGCATTCACTCATCGTCGATGGAACTTGAGAATATAGAATTTTAGTTATATTTGGTAACAAGTCGATCTAAACATATCTAGTGATGTATAAGTGATAATTTTCACTGGATGATGACAATTTTTGCTATTAGCAAACAACCACATGTTGTTGAAAAATAACGTAATAAGATAATCTCATAGCTTTGTTACAACGATACCAGTACAGTAATATATTTCCTAACTAGCAAACCTGATCTCATTTTTTCTATTGCTAACAAAAATAACCAAAAATGTACATGTAGCTATTTTAAAAAAATTAAATTAAACGACCGTAGTATGTAAATAAGACACCAGTCACTCAAGTGGTCCATTCACAACACCGTGTAACCACCCAATCACACCCCACCACCTCACTCCCAATGACACTCTTCTCCACGTGTCCGTCTTCCACTCGCCCAGTCCAACCCACAATTTCCACGTCACATTAAAATTAATGATCCAATTATTCACCCAAAATTATTGGCCAATTCACACTATATTATCAATAGTATCACCTGACTCTCTCATTTCCACCTACTCGATCGAGGGAGCGATCGCGATTTCTCGAAACAATGGCGACTCGAGGCCGCAGCCGAAACCCTTGTTTTCACTCTCTTGTTCTGATCTCGATCTTCGTCGTTTCAGCTTCTGCCACTGTCTTCTTCGAGGAGCGATTCACCGGTATAATGATTCTGTTCTCCTTGTTCTAGATCTTGATTTTGTGTGACTTCGGATTCGAATCATGTACTGTTGATTCTATTTGATGTGATTTATTTGGTGAAATAGAGAGATATTGGTTGAAGGATTGTGAATTTTGATGAGGAGATGGAGCGGTGCGGGTTCGTGATCTGAGTTGTGGTGCTGATCTGATCTTGTTTGGATCTGGTTGATGTTTTTCTTTGTGTGATGAATGGATTCGGTGTGTGCTTAGATTCGTTGTCTTGTGGTTTGAATTTGATCGTATTCGGTTCGGAATCTGTGTCTGTGTTGTGTGAATTATGTGTCTCAGTGTCTAGATTCGATCGGTTGTGGTGTTGCTCGTGGTTGAATTGTGTGTCTGGTGGTGATTGGTTGCTGAGATTTAGTGTTTTAGAGTGTACTTGTGGTTCGACCAGTTGGCGTTCGATTCATGGTGGATTGACTTGCTTTCGTGGTTTTGTTCGGTAGATTTGTTTCACTGTTTTGTCTTCATGTTGTGTGATTTGTTCCTATTAGATAGTACTGGCATTGCCTTGCAACCGTCTCACGACTGCTGCCATATCATTTGGTAGAGTTGTGTACAAATGTTGAAGTGACTGATATGGATGATGAAATTTGTTGTGGTTACAACTTACAACTATTAATTATCTGCTAAATAATTGACCGTTTCTAATCTCCCCAGTCATGGATATGGATTGCAAATGATTGACTCGCTTACTGTTGCAACATTTTGTAGTCGAGGAGAAAAGTTGTACATAGTCGATGATGAAATTTGTTGTGGTTACAACTTACAACTATTAATTATCTGCTAAATAATTGACCGTTTCTAATCTCCCCAGTCATGGATATGGATTGCAAATGATTGACTCGCTTACTGTTGCAACATTTTGTAGTCGAGGAGAAAAGTTGTACATAGTCGATGATGAAATTTGTTGTGGTTACAACTTACAACTATTAATTATCTGCTAAATAATTGACCGTTTCTAATCTCCCCAGTCATGGATATGGATTGCAAATGATTGACTCGCTTACTGTTGCAACATTTTGTAGTCGAGGAGAAAAGTTGTACATAGGAGATGAGTAGGTAGTCGTCTGTAAGGGGTGCCTGAGGTGCTTAAATGCCTTGATGGATCCTGAATACTGTTAAGAATATTGAGATTCTTTGATAGTTTTCTTGAGTTTAGAATAAGATGAGATGGCTTCATCTATGCGATGGATCGATGTTCATTTCATATTCTATGAGAAGGTGGTCTAGGTGAAGTGATGAGATCATTTGTTTGTTAGCATGTTTTTTGGTTGCACTGCTCTGGGTCGTTAAATTTCCACTTGAGACTTCAAAAAAAATGAAAATGTTTTTGGTGCATTTCTTGAGTTTAGAATAAGATGAGATGGCTTCATCTATGCGATGGATCGATGTTCATTTCATATTCTATGAGAAGGTGGTCTTGGTGAAGTGATGAGATCATTTGTTTGTTAGCATGTTTTTGGTTGCACTGCTCTTGGTCGTTAAATTTCCACTTGAGACTTCAAAAAAATGAAAATGTTTTTGGTGCATTTCTTTCTCCATGGAATCAAACTTGATCATTTAATTTAATTTAATTTATATTGATCGTGTTGTTTAAATTATCATTTAATTTTTCTCTCTTTCTTTACTATGGTGATTCTATAGATGGATGGGAGGAACGTTGGGTTAAATCAGAATGGAAGAAAGATGAGAACATGGCTGGGGAATGGAATTACACATCTGGTGAATGGAATGGAAATCCTGAAGATAAAGGTACTGTATTGAATATAATGATATTAGTGCATGAGGTTTCCCCTTTTTTTTGTTGGAATCCTGTTTTGAATCCTCATACTACTTATTTGTGCAGGTATCCAGACAAGCGAGGA